>VDFB02320651.1:0-39414 GCA_007258455.2 Sequoia sempervirens | reverse complement strand
AAAAGTACTGTGGGGCAAAGCGCGTAAAGAATGACGGAGATGGAGGTGGAGTATGGATTGGATCCGTTACATGATGCAATTTCAAAGGTTAAGCAATTCGTGGAAGGGAAAGTCCAATTCGGAATTGAGGACTATATGATGATTTATACTGAAATCTACGAAAAGTACTTTAGAGTGAAGTGGACATTGATGCAGTCTGAATATGAGAAAACTTTACAAGATCATATCAATTCAACAGTAGTCCCCGCACTGAGGGAGAAAGAAGATGAGCTTCTTTTGACAGAATTTGTAAAGCAATGGGAATATTACAAACGAATGGTTACCATTCTATTGAAAATTGTGTTTTTTCAAATTTTGACCCATCTGGAAAAACCTAACGAAGCTGCTCAGAGATGCTTCCTTAAAATGGTCTACAATGAAGTTTTGCGTAGTAATGTGCAAGTCGCTATGATAGTTCAAATTAATAAAATGCGGGATGGTGAGAGAATTCTTGATGGGACTGTATTGAAGAATGTTGTGAGTATGCTGTGGGATTTTGGGATGGACTATTATAAAGATTTAGAGTTGGCTATTTTCGAAAATACCACCATATACTATTCCAGAAAGGCTGCTTCATGGATATGTGAGTATTCTTGTCCAGACTACTTGTTGAATGTTGTTAAATGTTTGAGGTTTGAGAAAGAAACAATTTCAATGCTTTGTGTGCATCAGAGTAGCCAAGCTAGGTTTGTAGAAATCGTAGAAAATGAACTTCTTTGCAAGCATGAATGTCAACTTTTGAAGGAAGATTCAGATTGCCATCTATTGTTGAGAAATGACAAGATGGATGGTCTTTCAGAGATGTTTAAGTTGTTTTCTGGGATAGATAAAGGCATTCAGCTCATGGCCAAAATATTTAGACAGCATGTTGTCAGGCATGGTACATCGTTGGTTAAACATGGAGGACAAATGGTGGTAGAGGCAATAAAGGCAAACAACAAAAAAGAAATTATTGCAAGTGAAAAGGATCGGTTTTTGAGAAGTGTTATCCAATTGCAAGAGAAATACTTACAGTGTGTGGAGGAGAATTTTATGAACCACTTCCTTTTCAAAGATGCACTCATGGCGGCCTTTCAGATTTTGTGCAATCAACAAGTTGCAGGAAATAGTATTTGGGAATTGTTGGTCACATTTTGTCACAATATTTTGACAAATAGAAATATGAAATATGAAGATGTTGAAGATGCCCTTGAAAAGGTTGCAAATATTTTTACTTGCGTCTATGACAAAGACATGGTTGCAGAGTTGTATAGGAAAAAGCTCGGAGACAGGCTTTTGTCCCACACAAGTTCAAATCTTGATTATGAAGAGAGTATGTTAGTCAAGCTGAAGTTGACATGTGGACGACAATTTACATCTAGAATGGAGGGCATGCTTACTGATTGGACATTGGCAACGGAAACCCAATCAGATTTTGAGGAATACCTCAGTCAGAATCCTCTTCATCCTTGTTTTGGAATAGAATTCTCTGTGACAGTTTTGACATCTGGATTCTGGCCAAGCTATAAGTCACCTGATTCACTTGTCCTTCCTCTTGAAATGGTGAGGCATTTAGAGACATTCAAGGAATTCTATAACAGAGAAAAAGAGAACAGAAGACTAACATGGAAATATTCTCTGGGAACATGCATTATTACTGGAAGATTTGACCAAGGTGAAATTCAAATAGTTGGAACCCCTTGTCATGCAAGTGCACTGTTGTTGTTCAATGAAACAGAGAGGCTGAGTTTTTCAGAAATCAAATCCCAGTTGGGTTTGGAAGTTGAGGATACAATTGCATTGCTGAATTCCCTTGCATGTTCAAAATACAAAATCCTAGGTAAACTACCAGATTCACAATCGGTGAGGCAAACAGATTGTTTTGAATTCAATGCAAAATTTTCTAGTGAAAAGAGGAAGATCCGACTTCCGGCACCCATAGCCAATGTAAAAGAAAACATTGGGAAGGATGTGATTCAACATAGACATCAGTTGCTTGATGCTTCGATCGTAAGAATTATGAAGAAAGGAAAGGTATTAGCTCATAAGGAGCTAGTGAAGCAATGCATTGAGCTGGTTAAAGACATGTTCAAGCCAGATATGAAGGAAGTTAAAAAGAGAATTGAAAATCTCATCGACAGGGAATTCTTAGAGAGAGATACAAAAAATATTGACATGTACAACTATTTACCTTGACATTGGTTCAGAGAAGAGGCCATTAGATGTGTCTTACATTTTCTCCATGGTCTGCAATCTTATCTTATCCTTATCTTGACTGCCAAAGTTGATTGCTCTTATTCTTATCATATGCAAAATTGGAACATTGTGGATAGGGGTCAATTACCCCTGGATTTGTCTCATGAGCTGGACAACTTAGTTGAGCTTGACAGGGCTGTTTAAAGCCTGGTGTTGTACTTCTTCTTGTTTTAATAATTTTTTATCCCTCTTTTAGTTTGAAGTTGATTGATCGCAAGGTTTAACCGCCATCTTGCAACTATAAATAAAATTGCCTGGAGTTGTGAGAGTCTATTATCTTAAATCGTAGATATCAGGAGAAAACACTCTACAGAGTTAGAGTTCTGCATATCTGTAATTGATTTATATAAATAAAGATTATTGTTGCAGCAGAAATCTGTTCCATTCTTATGTTCTGTTACTGTCTTAGTGATCAGAATATTGTTTCTTGTCTGTTATGCTATTTCTTCGTATACTGTTAATTTTTTCTCTTTAACAACAACAATTGGTATCAGACCAAGAGCAAGTTTGGTTGCAGGTGTCTATTTTGTTTTAATAAGAACAGTTGCAAATGCGAGGGAGAAATTATAACAGTGTTAGTGAAGGAGAGTTGTAGAATTTTGGATTTGAAAAGCAGAGAGAATAGATGTTTGAAGATCAAAAACTTAGGCATTGTGAAGGAGAGTTGTAGAATGTTGGAGTTGAAAAGCAGAATTTTTAAAGAGAGAATAGATGTCTGAAGATCAAAAAATTAGGCATTTCAGGAAGGGAGAGCTAGAAAAGAAAAGCAGAATTTGTTAAGGAGAGCTTGTAGAAGTTCGGATTTGAAAGCAGAATTTTTAAAGAGAGAATAGAGGTTGTAGATGAGTGTCACAAAATATTTTGTGATAGACACTATATGGAAAAAGCTAGTGCTAACAATATTCTAAGGGTAGGGCATTGGTAGCCTACATTATTTAAAGATGTTTTCATGATATTAAAAAGGTGTGATGCTTGTAAATTATATTAGGAAAGATGAAGTTTATAGGTTTCATTCCCCACACATATATTTTAGTTGATGCTCCCTTTTAGACAATGTGGTGTTGACTTCATTGGGGATATCATGGAGAGGTCAAGTAATGGATATAAATAAATTCTTGTGTTTACTAATTATTGTATCAAATGGGTTGAAGCAACCCCTACTAAAAGTGCAACATCTAAAGTAGTGTTTCATGTCTTGTTAATTGATCTAATCACAAGATTTGGTGTGTCCAAAAGGATAATAGTTGATAACACAATGTGTTCCACATCTCACAATATTTTAAGTTTATCTTTCAAGTATAGGATTAGTTTGACTTTCTCATCCCCTTACCATCACCAAGGCAATGATCAAGCCATGTATAGTAACAAAAGCATTATGAAGATAGATAACATTAGACAAGAATAAAAAGAAATTGGATGATAACCTAAAGTTTGTCATGTACAGGTATTATGATTGCATGACATTTAATTGTAATCCTATGTGTAATATATTAGACTCGACAAGTGGACTTGAAGGGTCCTCCTCATCCCCATCGGTTAGAGCTAAAGGATTCAACTATCATAGCATTGCACTAGGGAGCTTGGGGTGGTAACATCTCCCTTAATTAGTAGGGACTAGGATTGAACCTCCCAATAGGGATTTGAGGGAAGCACCCTTAGAAAAAATGGTGATTTTTTGTCTTTTTAGGTGTTTTTTATGTTGTTTTCTTGGCCTATGATTTTGATGTCCACAGTATTGCAAAACTACCTTTCTATGTGCCTATTAGTATTCCCACATGCATGGGATATTTTATGTATTCAATTTTATAGAGATTTCATATGTACATAGGGTTGACTAGAATGCTTTCATATTGAAGGGAGAAAGTGTGTTTCATATGCATTCTTGTGCCTTACTTTGATGGTGGAGTTTTTTCTCATAGGGATTTATCTAGGTACATTTTGTTTCATGTGTTTATTTATCGTGATTTGTTGATTTTAACTTTCGCATAATCTTTAAATTAAAAAAAGAAAAACTTCTACGTAATCTCTTAATGGGTGACCTATAGTTGCATTAATAAAAATGTATTTTTATACTCTTTGAAGGGCTAAAATTTGTAGTAGTTTACCTTATCTTTACAACAATGGGCTAGTAAAATAATATACAAAAATTCTAGTGGAAAAGGTCCTATAAGCTAGTATATATAATGGAAACCAAGATGCTTATCGAACTAGACTTGTTAGTTTATAAGTTAATGCATAAGGTCTAAGGAAAATAAAATGAATCAATATCTCAAAAAGTGACTAAAATTATATGATTGGATGAAAACATGAGAATTGCACATGACAAAAATTTATTAGAACTTGGCAAAAGATGGAGTAAAAGGTAACCCAAAAATGCTTTCAAGAATACAATATTGTCCTCATGTGGATACAGGACTAAAGAATAGAGGGAAGCATGGAAAGTGTATTATTTGTGGATTGGGCCTTATAAAATTATAGACAAGTGTACCCACGGCATATTTTGATTTGGAAGTATAAATGAAGATCATGAAGACCTACCAATCCATGGTCAGCACCTCAAACACTATTTCACCTAATGGGTGAGACACCTTTTAATTATACATTTTCTTTGTTGAACTTAGTGTTGTCATTGATGGAAAAGTGTTGCAGACTATCATTAGTGTTGTAGACTATCATTGATGTCAAATATGTGTGAATGTGGTATATCAATTTTGTTAATTGTAGATGTTGCAAAATGTTAATGTTATCATTATTGAATAAGGGCAACATGGGAAGTTGAGGTACATATGAAATTGTCAATGGTTGTATGTTTACTAGTTTTGTAGAAGTCTTGAAATATTTATAGGAATGTTTTGAGGTTTGCTTTGCATAAGAAAAATATGGACTGTATTGAACTGTCATTGTATTTTGTATAGAATTTTATTGTTGTTATTTGTTATGCCTTGTGGTAATTTGGAAGTCAAATACTACAACACATTAAGTATCTTTATCTACAATTTCAGTGGATTTGAATCATAGAGCTAGAAGATAGAAGTGATAAAGTAAATTTTGTGTTTGTTGTTTCACTATGAATAATGTTTGAGTGTTTGCATTAGAGAAGGGAAGTGTGTGCTAGTTGGAGTAAGCATGTGAAGGTAAAATGGGACTAGTTAAGATAATGGAAGGAAGCACATAATGACATCTAACATTAGTGGTAACACATTTGAATTAGGGCCAAGCCAACTGCACATTTCATATCATTTTGAATTAAGGTTTATCCTTGGTGGACATGGATAATTGTGGATGGTGTTAAAGGGTTCTAGGCCGACATGAGATATCATTAAGATGATGGAAGTGATATATATACAATTTTGATCATTTTCATTGAGGTGTGTAGTGGCATGTCTATATGAAAAATGTATGTGTAAAATGATGATGTGCAAGGAAAAAAGAGAAGTTAGGGAAGTTGAGAACATTGAGATTGATGTAGGAGCATCCATGGCTCGATGCAATCCTGTGTCAACTTGAAGGTTTTTTTTTTAATTTTTGCAATTTTGGTGTGTTGAATTTCATGTTTGAATATTGAAATTCATATTTTGGTGTGGGGATAATTATCATGTGATGTGGGAAATTTGAATTTAAATTTGGTTTTCAATTTGGGGGCAATTTGGTGAAGGAGAATCATGGAAAATATGATTTAAAATTGAGAAAGTAGGAAAAAGTGGGAAAAATCAAGAATTTTTTTTTTTATGGTATGGGTTTATTGGAGCCATTAAAGCCATTTGTAACTCATATTTTAAATTTCCACAAATCCTAAAAAATAGGGACCTAGGAGGTGGGCACCTAGATTGTGGAATCAACTTTTGCTTTATTGGTGAGAGCATAAAAGTCATTTAAAGCACCTATTGCATTTTTGACCAAGTTGGAAAGGCAAAACACATATTTTATGCATATTGGAATATTAAATTGAATTTATTTTAGCCTTTTTGGAGGTGAGGGCATTGATTTTCTTGTGGTGGTGTTGAATGAAAGCAAATGAAATTGTAATTCATTGAAATTGCATTCCAGGGAAGCATAAAGAAATAAAATGAAATTTCATTCATTTTCATCAAAAATTTTAGAGGAAGGACATAGAGGAGAAGAAGAAGGGCATTGTTACCTTCGGGAGATTATTTCAGCATTGGTTGGATAGGTTTGAGAGTGTTGGTAGAGAAAAAAAAAACCAGATTGAGCAGATTGAAGACATGTTTGAAGTAAAGAAGATTGGAGTTATAGGTACTAGATAGAAGAGTGTCTATATGCTTTGATTTTCTGTTGAAAATCAGATTGGAAGTGGTTTCCAAGGGTTTTTTATGGCTTTTTACAACCTTCATCCATTGATTGGAGTGTAATAGTTGATTTTCCCCATTTAATAAAATTAAGTTTTTTCTTGTTGCACATTGCAACTAGGCTTGAAACTGTTTTTATTTTCTCTATGTGTTTGTGAATGAAATTTGATAGTGACCTTTTTGATTTTATTTCAGCAAATATAATTAAATTAAATTTCTCATACATTAGTGGTATCAGAGCCAGAAGGTCTTGAGTATGTAATAGACCGCCAAAGAGAGGTAGTTGCACCAGGATTGAGCTTGTGGGTACTGGAGTAAATGTATGCAAGAGGAGCCCATCGTGGTAGAGGAAGAGGAAGAGGAGATAACTTTGTTAGAAATGATGATTTTAGAGCCTTGAGAAGGCAGGTTGAAACTTTGCAAAATGAGATAAGGAGAGGATTTGCAAGAATGAGAGACCTAAGAAGTGAAGATGATGAAGATGAAGAAGAAAGTATAGAGAATGCTAGTTTGGATACTGAGCAAAGAGAATAAATTGCAGTAGTTGCAAATGACCCACTGCTGAAAGCTTTAAAAAAATTGGGAAAAAGACCAAAAATGGATGTACCTAGCTTTAATGGAAGCCAAAAACCAGAAGAATGAATATATTGGTTGAATGAGATGGAGGAGTATTTTGAATTTGAAGAGATATAGGATCCAGACAAAGTAAGATGTGCAAAAACAAGGTTGAAAGGACATGGCTCCATATGGTGGAGAGAGATCTAATTAGAAAGGGGAAGTAGAGGAGAATAAAAGATTAAAAAATTGGATAAAATGGTGGAGAAACTTAAAAGACAATTCATTCCTATGGATTATGAATTGGACCTGCTCAAGAAAATGCAAGGTTTGAGACAGGGCAACAAGAGTGTGAAAGAATACCCATAAGAGTCTCATATAATTAGAACTAGAAATTTTGAGGAAACTAAGGAGAATGTTTTGAGATACCTTAATGGTTTGAGGTCAAGTATACAAGAGGAGATGGCATTGGTGTGAATTGTGACTATGGAAGATGCTTACTAGATTGCCTTGAAGATTGAAGAAAGGATGAACATGAGATTTGAAAACAAACAAAGAGGAAAAATTCATGAAGCTAAGGTTGAGAGAAGAGAATACAAAGAGTATGATTAGAAAAATTAGAAAAATGGAGGCCAAGGCAGCAACAAACAACATAGGAATGAAGAATTTTATAGGTCAAGAGATCAAAATCAGAGAGGTAGAGGAAGATCAGGTAAAGGTTTTGGAAGAGAAACCTTTCGAGGAACTTGATTTAAGTGTGGGGAAGATGGTCATAGAGCATATGATTTTCCTCATGAAGAGGAAAGAACAAGAAGAAGCAATGAAAATCAGAATAGGGCAGCAAATGTGAATAGACAAGATGCATGATCATCACATTCTAAAGAAGCAGAAGATGGTGAAACATTAATGGCTAGGAGAACATTGTTAAAGAAAGATGATAAATCCGTTCAAAAAAGAAGTTTTTTTTATGACAAGATGCAAGTGTGAAGGAAAGGTATGTAATGTTATTATTGATAGTGGATGCATAGACAATCTTGTGTTTGATGAAATGGTAAGAAAATTGCAGCTAGAAAGGAAGAAGCACCCGAATCCATATCAGATAGCATGGGTACAAGATGGCAAGAAGCTTTTGATCAGAAAATAATGTGAGGTAAGATTTAAGATAGGAGGCTATTATGATGAATTCTTATGTGATATTATACCAATGGATGCTTTCCATATTCTTCTAGAAATACCTTGTCAATTTGACAAGAAGGCAATGCACGATGGTTATAACAACATGTACATATTGAAGAAAGATGGAGTGAAACACAAATTGAAGCCATTGAAATAAGAAATGGATAAGGTTTGTAGCAATTCAAGGTCTTGTTTGGTTGATGAAATAAAAAAAAATTAGATGGTTTGAAGCAAGAATATGTTGGCTTTGTTAACATTAACTATGATGAAGATGAGAAAGGAAATTTGTTCACTCAGATTGAAGAAGAAATCTCAGGTGAAATGAAGGTAGTAGCAAAGGGTAAGGTAAAATATGGTTTTATTATTTCCTTTGATGAGAGAGATAGTGAAGAAGTAGATAAATTAGTTGCAGCAGAAATTTCTTTTGATAAAGTTGAATTTGAAGGTTAATGAAGAGTTTTTTGAAGAATACTTGTTTGAGAACAATGGAAGTGAAAATGTGTTGATAGGTGGGCATGATTCCTTGTCATGTAGTGTTGAAATTGAGCATTTTGATGGTATTACTAATGCTGTTTTGAGTGAAGGAAACCAAGTTGCAACAACATTATATCTTTCAAAAAGCATTGGAAAAGTGAAATTTCATGAAGTAAAAAAGCACATTCATAAAGTGAATTTTTAACACAAGACTAATGCTGATTTGAAGAGAAGATACAAAGAGTTCCAAGTTGGTGATGAGGTAATGGTGAATTTGATAAAGGAGAGGTTTTCAATGGGTAACTACAAAAAGTGGAAAATGAAGAAGATTGGACCTTGCCAGATTGTGAGAAAACATGAACTGGGTAATGCTTATGAGGTAGAATTACCCAATGAATTAAATATTTCTCCAATATTTAATATTTTAGATCTAACCATATTCCATGGAGGTGAAAATGATGAAGTTTTAGCAACAAGATAGCCACAAGCATTCACAACTACCCTAGAGAATGAAAATATTGAAGCAATTCTTGATAGTAGGGTGAAAAGAAGCACAAGAAAGAAGCAATACATGGAATATTTGGTGAAATGGTTTGGAAGACCTATGTAGGACTCTTCATGGCTGTCTAAGGCTGAGGTTATTAAGCTTGGATATGCTCTTGGAAAGTGATAGGATCACTTTTCTTCTACCATGAGTGTCAGATGCGGGAGCATCCATGGCTTAGTGCAATCCCGTGTCAACTTGAAGGTTTTATTTTTAAATTTTGCAATTTTGATGCATTGAATTTCATGTTTGAATATTGAAATTCATATTTTGGTTTGAGGATAATTATCTTGTGATGTGTGAAATTTGAATTTAAATTTGGTTTTCAATTTGAGGGCAATTTGTTGAAGGAGAATCATGGAAAATATGATTTAAAACTGAAAAAGTAGGAAAAAGTAGGGAAGCACAATTTATGGTATGGGTTTATTTAAGCCATTAAAGGCATTTGTAACTCATATTTTAAATTTCCACAGCTCCTAAAAAATTGGGATCAAGGAGGTGGGTGCCCAAATTGTGGAATCAACTTTTTGCTTTATTGTTGAGAGCATAAAAGTCATTTAAAGCACCTATTGCATTTTTGACCAAGTTGAGAAGGAAAAATGCACATTTTATGCATATTGGAATATTAAATTGAATTTATTTTAGCCTTTTGTGGGGTGAGGGCATTGATTATCCTATGGTGGTGTTGAATGAAAGCAAATGACATTGTAATGCATTGAAATTTCATTCCAGGAAAGCATAAAGAAATAAAATGAAATTTCATTCATTTTCAACACAGTTTTTAGAGAAAAGACATAGAGGAGAAGAAGAAGGGTGTTGCTACCTTCAGGAGATTATTTCAGTGTTGGTTGGATAGGTTTGAGAGTATTGGTAGAGAAAAAAAATCAACCCAAATCAAGAGTAGATTGAAGACATGTTTGAAGAAAATAAGATCTTGGAGTTACAGGTGTTGGAGAGAAGAGTGTCTCTATACTTTGATTTGTTGATGCAAATCATATTGCAAGTGGTTTCCAAGGGTTTCATATGGCTTGTTATAACCTTCATCTATTGATTGGAGTGTAATAGTTGGTTTTCCCCATTTAATAAAATCAAGATTTTTCCTGTTGCACATTGCAACCAAGCTTGAAACTGTGTTCATTTTCTCTGTATGTTTGTGGATGAAATTTGATAGTGATATTTTTTAATTTTATTATAGAAAATATAATTAAATTAAAATTTTCATACATTAGAGATGTTTTCCTATTGATGTAGAGTAGGTAGAGTGAAAGAAGATCCATATTTCTTTTAGTAATATGAGGTTGAAGCCTCTTAATCTTATTTGGTGCTCAATGGTTGATTTGGTGCTCAAGTAAGGGGGTTGGTGTCTCCTATAGGTTGGTGTCTATGAATTCATTGTAAGGATATTGGTGTCTTCAATCGGTTGGTGTCCATAAACTTTTGTAAGTTTCATATTATTTGTGAGGTTGGATTTGGATAGTAGATCCAAGCATCTTTTATCACTATGGTTTTTCCCTTCAAGAATTCAACGTAAACCTTGCATTATCTTATGTAGATGTGTTGATTACATACATTTCCATTGATTATGTTTTCATGGTATTTTGAATGTGGTGATTTAAGAATAAAAAATATTAAATAATGATTACCCCCTCTTAATATTTATGTGCCTAACATATATTTCTTTTTTTTATTTTTTTGATCTTGTTGTCTTTTGAAATATGCTAACTAATTTTTTGCCACAATTATAACACAATAACCAACACTTGGCTAATTTGATTAGTGTTAGTTCCAAAACCAAATCATATTAAATAAACTCTAACAAAGAATGCACCCTAAAACCACTGAAGGAAGAGGGGCATACATATGGTTAGAGGATCCCTAGGATCAAATAACCCAACAACTGAAACTGATTACAAATTGAAAGTAAATGATAAGACTCAATGGAAAGAATATTCACACAAGATCCTTTTGGAAGGTGAGGTGCTAACATATGGCAGAGCACTTATTGCAAATCGAAATGAACTTAGGCGGTGAACTGGCCATGAGAATTTCCACTCAACAGTGGGGATTATCCACTTAATAGTGGGTGATAAATGAAATATTAGAATATTCTTTTTCCACACTAGTAGTAAACCATCCAGGGGTTACAAATATGAGAGATTAATATATAAAATTTGCAGCAACTAAAGGAATGGAACAATACTACTATTTATAGTCTTACAATGCAAAACATCTGCAAGTAATAAGTGCTAAATACAATGATTTTTACAATGAAATCTGATCCAAACTTCTGCAATGTTTTTCCACTATATCTCTGATTACAAACATGGGAAATAAATTGAAAGAAATATTGCAAAATGATAGAATTACTAGATCTGATAAAGATAACCAGCAAATTGAGATTTCTTACCAGCAATTATCCATCACTCTATTATTCATATCTTCACCCAAAATGCTCCTATCCCCTCCAAATTGAATGCACATGAAACTAGAAGCATAAATACAAAAAGAACTACGTCTGATATGAAATACCAGCAATCTAAAGTTCAGACTAGCAAGCAAGTATTCAACCAAAGAGCTCTAAACTCCTTCCATACTTCACCAATACAACTCAAACTTAAAACACACCTTCCAATTGCTAGGAATCCAAGAAAACACCAAGTAGCAAGGCACCAACAACTCCAAAGATGCCCAACACAGAAATCAATGCAACTTATGAAGAAGTACAGCCCTAGAAGAGGGCGATTTCCATAGAAAAATGATGGCTATAAGATAAAATTTGAAACTCTACCAATGAAACCTCTAATCTGTTATTTGCTACTTTCTTAAAACATCTAAATACTTAAAGTGGAGCAACACATTTCGGTCCACATAAGACAATGCACTAATCATGTCAGTGCCTGGGTCCCATATCAGTTTGTAGGACCTCCAACCCTTGCTGTCGTAATTCTGATTAGTAACAAAAATATTTTCAAACATGCTTCTAAACCAATGCCAAACCAAGAGCAATGCTCCACACTCCATCCCTATCCAAGAGGATGCACAATGCTTCCTTTGAAGCAATCTGATTTCACTGAAAGAACTCCAAGAAATATTTACATGTCTCACATCAAAAGTCTCAATTTGACAAATCAAATCAACTAATAACTCGCTGTCCCAAAAAGTAATGTATGAGTTGGTACCACAAAATTCACTCTCAACCATCAATGAACAACCCATACTTGAACTTTGACCATACTGAATCATTCCCTTGCTCATTTGTGGTAGAAATTTAGTCCAAATGGGAGGTGGAGAGGACTGGAAATGAAGTAACCAACTTCCTAAGAGGTTTGAAATAATCATATTGAGACCTGATTTTTAGAAAATTAGCATCCAAGAAGACAAGCAACAACTGCAACATAAGAAATTTTCATCAAAATGAGCATAACTACTCATGAACCAAGCTGGTGGCACCTTTAGCAAGAGACCCCATGCCACCACAAACCAACTTCTGATCCTATTTCCTTCCCAAAACACCAATTTATGATCAGAAATAAAGAACCTATGACATAGAAAGAAGGAATTAGCAAACATAAAACAATTTTTTTGAGACTTATCTCTCCATCCAACCTTCTTTTTATGCATTCCATTCTTCATAAGAAAAAACTTGAGATCTGAAATACTGATTTTCAATTGAAGACATTTCCCAACACATAAGCAAATGGTCACAACCACATTCTGAATATTATATGCTGGTGTATCCCCCATAAAATTTACAATATTACATTTTTTCCAAGTAATGCCAAGATCCCAAACTAACAACCATGAAGAACCACTTCTCAAACGAAGAACTGCTCTCACATGAATCCTCTGATTTGCTTGTTCCATCTGCATTGCCACTTCTTGAAACCCCAAGAAATATTCAACCAACCTTTGTTCGTTGAAGAGATCAAATCCAAAATCTTGTGATATGACTTGTCGAAAAGATTCCATGAATCCTTCATCAAATACAATTATGAAATCTATCACTCTAAGAGAAGATGGTGATGAACTAAAATCTGACAAGAGCCTCACAAGCATCCTTATCAAATAATGAATTAAACCTTCATCAACATTCCAATCATCTCTCTGGTGATGAACGATAAGAATGTCTTCATATCTTTGTGATCCAAGAGTACCAATTCTTGTTGAATGGTTGCACTAGGAGTAGTAGTAGATTCAACTTTGTGCAACTCATGTATCAACTCTCCAATGCTGGAAGACAAACTCAAATCCCCTTCTTCAGTAATCTCTGAAGCAATTTCTTCATCATTTTCAAAAAGAGGATTTACATAAACCTTACTAGCACCTTCTTCATACAAGAGATTGTCAAAAGTTTGGAAAAGTTGAGAATTTGAATGCTTTGATCTCTCAGGACAACATTCCAAATCATATGTTTCTTGTATGAGATCAAGCTCATCAAGAAATTCTTGAAGCTCCTCTGCTCTTCTTTTGTTTTCTTGCTCCCATGAATATTGAACAACAGAAATATGATTCTCTACTTCAATTAGAGTCTCATGCACTTCTTGCAACTTTTCTTTCGTAAGCTCATTCCACTCTAATGCCTTGTCAACAATATTGGCCACTATGTCTTTTTCACGAATGATGTGCAAAAGACTAGATTTAATTTCCTCCAAGGAAAATTTAATGGACTTCATGTCATCAATAGAAATGCAACATACAAATTCTCCCCTAGGCACATCATGAATCAAATGTTCTACTTGCCTATGAATTCTATCAAGTTTTTTCAAAACTTGAATACCATTATCAACAATTTGTGTGAACTTGAGCTACAATTATTATATACTGGCTGAAATGATATAGAACAACTTTGATGGATAAAGATTTCAAAAATGGTTTGAGTTGCACTCCTCAACTTGTCTCGCATGTGATGAACACTCTTCATCATTCCATCCATAGTGCCTTCCAATTCCTTAGCTTTTTTCTTTAGCTTGACTTCTGGTGAAGAAAAATCTGCCTTATAACTACTAGAAGCTTCTCCTTCCATGTTGTCTTCTACACATGATTCAAAAGAATTGATCAAATCAGCTTTGAAGTGGGAAGAGACTTCAACTTCCTCTTTCTTCATCTCCTCCTTGACTTGACTTTCAAACCAACATTCTTTGGAATTGTGAAGAAGCAAATTGCTGATTGAACACATATCTTCAACTAACCGAACTCCTCCTTCATTTGGATCTGCACTTATGGCCTCTTCATGCATCTCTGTTTCAAATTTTGTTTCCAAAAGTTCTTTCTTTGAATCTTCAATGTGAGGCTTCTTAACACAAGTCAACTCACTCTTCTCCTTTGTAGAAAACAAGAGTACCTCACTAGTCTTCAAGGCTTCCACTGATACATTACATTCTTCTACAAAATGGTTGGGTAAGTGAAAATTTGTGGATACCCCTTGAACTTTTGCAATGTCTTCAAAGGGATTCCAACTTTCATCCTCCTCTTTAGCTTCAGAAATCTCTTCTTTAATTTCAACAATCTTCTTCAAAAGTGGTTTCAACTTATCTTCACATTGACTGAAAATTTCTTTAACTAACAAATCAGCAATGGGAGAAATCTGCTCTTCATGTTTATAAGCATGCAAGAGAAGAGTTTGGACACTTTTAGGAAGACTATCGACTTCTTTAATTGTAGAGATTAGAACATTCATGACAACTGCAAGCATACTCTCTTCTTGCTCACTCCAGGTCTAGGTGAAAAGATAATTAAACAATTGATAAATATGATTCTCCATCTCCAATTCTATCAATAATATGCAAGCACTAACTTCAAAAAATGTCTTTAAAACAACTGCTCTTCTTGAAAACAAGCTACTATCAATTTCATCCAAATCTTGAAAACTTTCCACTATCATATTTAATATGATCTTCATAGTTTCATCATCATAGGGCAACTGGAGAATTGCAATTCTTATTATCTCCATGAACAAGAAGAAATCAATAGCTTGGTTTCTTCATCAGGATGCCCCAACCAATAGGGTTGATTCAAGGAATTTACTGCAAGAGCTAGTGCCAACTCCATTCTCTCTAAAGGTGATGGCTTCACTTGTCTCAAACATTGTTCTAACAAATGAGGAATGTTCTCTTCATTTTCTCTTGACTGAAATTCTTTGCCAAGTCTCTTTCCAACCATAAAGAGAGTCTCTGCCAACTTCATCTCTTCTTCATTAGCCATGCCTAACTGCCAACTTTTGAATATCACAAGGAGCTGAAATAGAATTTGTTCTGACTTTCGGTGTAGTACCGAAGATATTTGTCACTCAACTACCTAAACATGAAGCACTGATCATAGGATGGCAGGATCTTCTACTCTGATACCACTGAAATATGCTAACCAATTTTTTGCCACAATTATAACACAATAACCAACACTTGGCCAATTTGATTAGCGTTAGCGCCAAAACCAAATCTCTATCAAAGAAACTCTAACCAAGAATGCACCCTAAAACCACTGAAGGAAGAGGGGCAGACATATGGTTAGAGGATCCCTAGGATCAAATAACCCAATAATTGAAACTGATTACAACTTGAAAGTAAATAATAAGACTCAACACCAAGAATGTGCACACAAGATCCTTTTGGAAGGCGAGGTGCTAACATCTGGCAAAGTACTTATTGCAAATTGAAATGAACTTAGGTGGTGAACTAGCCATGAGAATTTCCACGCTACCACTTGAACAGTGGGGGGAAAAACATTACAATGCAAAACTAATTCATCCGCTATAGCGGGCATCCACTCAACAGTGGGGATTCTCCACTTAATAGTGGGTGATAAATGAAAGATTAGAATGTTCTTTTTTCCACACTGGTGGTAAACCATCCAAGGGTTACAAATACGAGAGATTAATATATAAAATTTGCAGCAACTAAAGGACTGAAACAATACTATTGTTTACAGTCTTACAATGCAAAACATCTGCAAGTAATAAGTGCCAAATACAATGATTTTTACAATGAAATCTGCTCCAAACTCCTGCAATGTTTTTCCACTATATCTCTGATTACAAACATGGGAAATAACTTGAAAGAAATATTGCATAAAGCTAGAATAACCAGGTCTGATAAAGATTACCAACAAATTGTGATTTCTTACCAGCAATTAGCCAACACTATATTGTTCATAGCTTCACCCAAAATTCTCCTATCTCCTCCAAATTGAATGCACATGAAACTAGAAGCATAAATACCCCAAAACTATAGCATAATACATAAAGAACTAGGTCTGATATGAAATACCAACAATCTAAAGTTCAGACCAGCAAGCGAGTATTCAACCAAAGAGCTCTAAAATCCTTCCATACTTCACCAATACAACTGAAACTTAAAACACACCTTCCAATTGCTAGGCGTCCAAGAAAACACCAAGTAGAAAGGCACCAACAACTCCAAAGATGCCCAACATAGAAATCAATGCAACTTATGAAGAAGTATGGCCCTAGAAGAGGGCAATTTCCATAGAAAAATGATGGCTGCAAGATAAAATCTAAAACTCTACCAATAGGGGCACCTTGAATATAGAAAACATTATAACAAATACCCATAATGATATAAAATTCTCTCAAAGATTTGTAATTGAAATTCTACTTCAGCCATTGAAAAACCAACAAGATGAAAATTGGAAATATCTCACCAAAACTCCACAATAATTACTCAATATGTACTTTTGTTTGAAGCACACTCTCAATCCACCACCTAGTGAACCATAGTTTCAGGACCGAAGAGTGGAGTAAATTTGCTAAGCTATCCCTTAGTTGGATTCTGGATTTCAAACCAGCAGCATAACGTTATATTTTTACAAAGATGAAAAACTCTTCTCAAAGCCTCAATATATAAGCTTCAATTGGCAACTGAATCACTTCAAATTCCAAGAAGTTGAATCACTTCAAATTCCAATAAGTTGAATCACTTCAACTTCCAAGAGGGACGCTACTTTTAAGAATTTTACTTTTTGAAATAATAAAACTTTATTCAACCTCCCTTTAGGCATCCAACTTAATAATGCAATAATAAAGCATTTAATAAATCATTAAATGCACAATTGACCCCATAATGTCCCCTCTTTAAAAACAACATGAATGTATCACTCCTAGGCGTGGGGTACAACCGAGTAACATAAAATTGACTAAGTATAAACTTAGTCCATTGAGATAACCAAAGCCAAACTGAAACTAAAGAATAGCAAGATGACTTGAGCTGAATTGATGATGATGCTACTGCCAAATTTAGACTTACTATAAATAGCCAATGCCAAAAATAGTAAGTTCGCTTCAAAACCATCAAAAAGCCAAACTTAACAACCAAACTACAAGGGATTGAATTGTTGCTAAACAAATACTGCTAAAAGATAGACTTGCTAAAAATAGTGAATTGCTAAAAATAGAAAGTCTGCACAACATCCTCTGAACGCCAACTGAGCAGTATCTGAAAGAGGAAACCCTTGAAAAAGCATCTGAAAGAGGAAATCCTAATTTTCTGCTTCAGCTTAGCCTACAAATTTTTCGGAAATAGGCTAAAACCAAATGAAGAGTGTAAGGCCAAAATGGAAACATTACATCTTTGTGCAACTCTTGTAGTTGCTGACCATAATGAACTTGTGCATCTATTATGTTACTTTTTATTGCATTATTTCTTGGAAGTTAGTTTTCTTCTACTCTTATTGTTGCAAACTTGTTTTGTGGTGTACATCTAGATATATATTTCTAGGGTTCTTATTGTATCCACTTGTAATAAATGTCCCCAGGTAGATTTGATGTGGGTTTGCACCCAATTTTATAGTCAAACTTGATGTTTTATTTTCTATGTTACCTTTTGTTTTCCTAGATATATTTGTTGGGTTATATTTTGTGTTGTTATTACAATAAATTTTTGCAAGTGTGTTCTCCTTCATTTTCAATACTATGTGGTAAACTATTTTACTACCTAGTGTTGCAATACTCTACTTTTCTTTGAGGTACCCCCTTCTATCTTATTGTGGCCTCCTATCACTTGTTAGTTGTGCATATATTCTCGATTCTATTATTTTCACTACTAAGGAAGGATAATTCAATTGCTTATATTTACTCTATTCTTGTGGTGCTCTTTTGTGTTTGGTAGTTTTGGTTTGGTTGTGGTCACCACATACCTTACAAGTATCTCATGATGTTGAGATGGCAATCTTCTGAAAAATCATGTAACAAATCTTCGTGAACGTTTTCTATAGTGTTCTTAAGTGACATTAAGTGTTTTTTATATGGAGCTTTTGGTGTGTTTTCCAAATTTTCATGATTCCTATTTCCTTGCAATAGGTTTTTGATTATTTGTAGCTAATTTTGTGTGATTGTGATAGCCTTTGGTTGTTGGTAGTGGACCTCTCACTTCTCACATTAGCTTCTCAATGGATTCTCATTACCCATGACCTCATTTCATTAACATTGCCCCTTTTACCAAACTATGATACTCTTGCACATGCCCTTGTGTTCATGTGCCCACCAGTTAGGCTTTTGGTCTCTATGTCTATAGTGATTTTCCCTATGCAGTGACTATCTATAGCATGTACATGTTTTATTCTCCACTAGCATCACTATTCATGTAGATCATCTCCAAGATTTGTGTGCACGACTTTTCCTTAGCAACTCACTCTATACTGTGTATTTCCATGTGGATGGTGCATGTTCAAACAAATATCAAGTGAATTATTTGCATCTAAACACTATCCACCCACCTATCAATCTTAATTTTATGATGCTCGATCTACATTTGAAGGCATAGGATTGATGATTAACCTTGTGGGTGTTGTGGTATCCTCAACATTGACGAATTACTCCTGACTCCATATGGTCATTGTGTAAATTAAAACTCAAAGGTGGACAGGACACATTATCCTGTTCATCACAGGAGGTTGACACACATCTGATGGATTATCTGAGATATTTGATAACATTTAGATGAGTCTTGATTTATTTAGATTAGCATTTTAGAAGAGAAGAGAAAGATGCAAATATTTGTTTTGAGATCTTATAATAGGTTGAGATTGTGATAAGAAATATGATAATTTGGTTTTTAATCGTCAAATGTTTCATTGCTATTTTTTCCTAAAAAGAATGAACTAAATGTACAATTTGTAATCATTTAAGTTTCAACATAAGCATTTTGTAATCTTTTGATTGTCATATTGATTTTCCTACTCACATTTGTTGATCTCAGTGCTACTCTTGACTATTTCTTGGCTAGAAGATTATAAAACTCCTTAAAAAAGGATTTTTTAAGGCATCTTATCAAGCAACATAGGAAGTGTAGGTGTTTTTTGATGGGTTATTAAGACATGTTCAAATTGTAATTTCATTTGCTTGTAGTCTGTATGCATAGAGCCTAGCTTATGTGTAAGGTTGTGAAATATAATTCGTGATGATATCTTCATTAAGGTATCATCTCTTGGATTACTCTTGTGATTTTATTTGGTTTTGGAATCTAGACTTTTTTCCCCTTATAGGATCTAACAACATCCTTCTACTACATGTTCAATCTTCCATCATCCCACCACATTTAAAACAACAAACTATTATTCTTTAATAGCTTTAGTGTTAGTTGATCTTTCATATTGCATGTTCTCATTGTTCATGTTGCAAAATGTTTGAGTGCTTTACAGATATCTTTCCTCATGAGATCCATTGTTTTTTGTACCACATCCATGTATAAATTAGTAGGATCTAAGGTTTTAAACCTTTTAAGGGGTTAAGAAAAAGACCTCTTTAGTGTCTACATAATATGCATATTTTCTTATAAATATGTGAAATCCTTGCTTATGATGGACCAACATGTAGGAATTTAGAGAGTCAAAATTGATCTCTTATACAATATGTATGATTTATCTCAAGGTATATTCTCTCATCATTTTTTTCTAGTTATCTTAAATAAAATAGTTTATAGAACACCCCCTAGGCCTAATAGAAACTAAAGAAAAAGAAGAAATCACCCATCCTTATTAAGTGGTCCACCGTTGTCTTTTTATGATCATAAGTTGCAAGTTGACTATCCTAAGTTTGGCAACCCTGGCAATTAGGTATAGCTTATACTTAGGGATTCATGAATCTACAATTTTGAGCATCAATAAAATGGTTCAATATTACACTTATTAGTCCCAACATTTGTAGTGATCAATAGTGATGAATAATCAAATATTAAATTTGTTGTTTCAATAAAATTGTTCTAACCACTTTATATTTTTCTAAAGTAATTAATTTACATTTTTTAAGTTGAAGCTTTATTTTTGTGTGCTTTTCCATTATCACCATATTTATTAAGATGTATTGTATTAATCATCATTAATGGCCTTTATTGTGACTAGTTATTTACTATATTAGTTGTACTCACTATATCCTCTACATCTTAGTTGTACTCACTATATTCTCTAGCTAGACATTTTTTATATTTTCTAGCAATGTTTGTTGTATTATCTAGCTATCTATTTATCTATGATAGAAATAAACTTTTTCCAAAATCTATATTGTTGACAAAATGGGAAAAATGTATAGAGTGTTGAGTCATTGTTCTACCATTCCACCTAAATGCTATCACATAGAAAGTCTCTATTGTAATGAATACAATGTACATAATCATTTTAGGGGGACTACCATCCACTTGTGTTAGTTAAACTTTAGCAAGTTACACAAAAATATGAAGGTCTAGGTTGATACCTTTAAGATCAATAGCCAAGGTTAAAACACTCAAACTATAATTCATAGAACCTTTCTCTTATTTAACCATATCATGATGTGTGACTAAGATGTTCATCATTTTTGTACATTGTAATTGTATCTTAAATTTTAGTTTGAATAAGTAGCTCTAGTTTCTTTCTTTTTAAGACCAATGGTTGGGATTAAAATGCTTTAACACCAAAATTTACAACTCGTATTCTTTCATTTTTCCTAAGTCACCTAGATGGTGACATGCATCCTAAGTCAATGCCTTTAATTACATGGATTTCTACATCATTTATTTAGACTTATGCTATGCTCCACAAACCATAAAGGTTCTATATTTTTCTTCAAAGATCAAGGGTGAAGGGTGAAGGGTTAAATGACAATAAACAAGGCCTCCCTTCTTCCATTTTAACTCAACGGTATATGTCTTATTATTTGGATAGGTCAAGTCGACATAAATTGCAAGGAATTCAAATTTCAACAATCTCAAACCCATGAAAGAAAAGCATACCACCCAATCAAATAGGCTCATGCTAGCATGTAAGGTAACTAAGAAAACCAAGACCAAAATTGACAAGCCATATTGTTCATACGCTAATAATAGGTAGATAAATACATTGAAATGATACTCGGTGAATTGGCAATAACCATCAATTTCAAAATCGATTAAGCTTGAGTAAATATTATTAAAACTTTTAAACCCGTTGTACAATCATAACAATGTGGCATACATTTTTTTTATATGGATATTACATTTTCAAATAGACTATCTAGGTTGTTCCTTTATAATAAGAGCCTAGGCAGGAATGTCGAGAAGGCCAAATTTCCAACCCATTTGAAGCATCGAGCACAATTTGGTTAAAAAATCAAACCTAATTGGAGTTATTTGTGTAATTAATGCAACATCATGGGTCTTTATTGATACTTGTAATGCAAAAACTTACCATTGATCACAAGTGTCTCCAAGGACATAGTTACAAGCCCTATAAGAAAATGTTAAAAGAAAATTCCCATGACATTCCCAAAATGCCTAGGCCTAGATATGAAAGCTAAGTGGCACATTTTCTTAGCAAGATAATTTATAAAGGTCAAACTAAGTAAAAAAAAAAAAAAACTCTACCAATGAAGGGAAACTTTGCATAGTCATATTGTTTAAGGTTCAATTCCTCAAATTTGGCATTACACAAAACATTCTTTAGGTTTCTCTTAGCAGATTCTTTTGAGAGGACTCACAACCTTATTTAATAAACTTATTAAAAAATAGATTTCTCAATATTATTACCTTTTATCCATATTTCTATGCACAACCAAGAATGATTAACAACAAGACTATTATTAGACATAATATTTCCATAGTCCATAAAAGTGATCTAGCATGCTTCCATATGTTAATTGTGTGAGAATTTTTACATCAACATTTTTTTCATATTAATGATGGATCACAAAGTGTTTTTTCAAATATTGATGTAAAGAACTCTCAATTGTATATCAATAATGTCATATATTTCTATCCCTATTACAAATGCTCAATAATTAATTAAAAAAATGGAAAGTTATACGATTGAATTAGAGCACAATCAATGAACCGTGTCATCTATCACATGGTATTTTTTTCTATCTTTTGTTGATTATTGAAAAAGTTAAAACATGATGCTCCATTGCAAATGAGAAAACTAGATTACACCAAAAATTAAGCATAGTAAGGTTGCCTCCACCTATCAAAACAAGAAGAGTATGCACATCTAGTTGTACAAAGAACCAAATTCTCTATATAATTACTAAAGAACTTAGCAAAGAGCCTTGACAACTCCTCCATGTAGTTTCAATTAAAACATAGTTGCCAAGAGTTATCACATTAGACATGCTCCTTTTATTTACATGTTCTTGCAAATTATCCACTATTGCTTTTAGAAATAAAGCTAGTGTAATACATAAGATGGGATGCTCCTTTTTTTGCCCCAATTGGGTCCTTTCCAAAGAGCTTCATGAAATATTTGGACCATGATACTTGCACTAGCTTCCTCTCATTCGATAGAAGCATATGGTTCCACAGTCAATTGAAATCAACCATCTCACAAAATTCTTCAACATTTTTAGCTTCTATTTTTATATTCCTTGTAAGTGTTATCCTCAATTTATGTTTACATACAAAATGCCATGATTATTTTGAGATTATATAGCAATAGACAATTATTTGGTAAAATGGTGAAAGCATAGGGAAATCTAACTTTTTAAAATACATTTTCAATAACACTCTTCTAGAAATTTCCTGTCTAATATTCTACAATGTACCTTAAAATTTGCAAGTCATGTTAGTGTTTTATAGCTTTAGGAGTTATTTTCCCTTAGTTAAAGGCTAGTCGGCCTTCATGTTTCAATTAATATTTTATATTGTTATCTTCTAAGGGAGCCGACCTAGTGAAGAGGTCGCCTATCTTGGTATATAAGAAAGGTGACTTCTCATTTGGACATCAAGTTCATTTCTTTCATTCACATCTTATTATTAGTAGACATTTGCATCTTATTAGCAACCGATATTCGCATATTATTAGCAGCAAGTGTTCACCATTCTTAATAGTTCAGGCAAACTTAGTAGTAGATCAGATTACTAGGAGAAGCATATTCATTTGTATTTTTGTATCAGGAGAATTGTCTCTACACTTTTTATGATATTCGGCCTTGTGTAGGGCCTGAATTTTAAGTAGATTTTTGCTCTTTTCTTTACATATATAAGAGATATATTTTGTTGGGTTTTTCTCCCTCGAGAAGGAGGGTTTTCCCAGGGTATCTGCTATGTTCATTGTTCTATGTGTTGTATTTCTGCTTGTTTACATTTCTGATCCTAAAATCAAACATGGTATTAGAGCTAGGTTTAAGAAAATATCTTATCAGATTTGTTTAAGCTGTCAAGTCAACTTTTCATCTAGAGCATTGCAGATCTGAGGTTGCAAATTATTACAGACCTAAGGGTAGATCTTTGAAGGTGAATTTGTGCAGAAAAAGAAGATGGTGAATCGTGTCAAGGTAGAAGATAGGCTTGATGGAGCTTCAAACTTCAACTCTTGGAAACCCAGGGTGCTCATTGCATTAGAGGAGAATGATCTTGATTTTGTGGAAATTCATATGCCCGAGCCTTCCGATGATACTGAGAAAATTCAGTGGAAGAAAAATGGCACGAAGGCTAGAAAGATCATGATAGACTTTGTGATGAATCACCTAGTACCGATCATCTCCAAGTTGAAGATAGCTAAATAAATGTTTGATACTCTAAAAGGATTGTATGAGATCAACAATACCAATAGAGCCCTAGCTTTGAGACAACAGCTTCACCATGTAAAAATGGATAGAGAAGATTCAGTTATCTCATTCTTTATGAAGATTTATGATTTGAGAGATCAGTTGAGCGCTATTGGGGATATAATTGCAGACAAAGATCTTGTTATGTTGGAACTAAATGGTCTTCCCCAATCTTGGGAGCCCTTTATCCAAAGCATCAGTGGGAGATCTAAGTTGCCCAAGTTTGATCGTCTTCGAGTTGATTGTATTCAAGAAGAGTCCAGGTTGGCAGTAAGAGGAATTGGGCAAAACTATCATGATGTAGAAAATTAAGTTCTTGCTAGACATACTTCTAGAGAAAGAGGCAAAGGAAGAAAGAGGGATAGAGACAGAGAATCATATTCTGCCCAAAAACCAAAGAAGGATCTCTCTCACATTCAAAGTTACAGGTGTGACAAGTATGGTCACTTTGCTCAAGATTGCAAATTAAGGTCTGCACAACATGTTTCTATTGCAGAAATTGACATAGGGACATCTCAGAAGGAGCCAAGTTCTAAAGTCGATTTAGAAGGTTTCTTATTCTAAAGTCGATCAATTTCTTCGAAGAGGAGGAAATAACATTCAGGAGTCTGACAAACTAACAGAGGCAACCTTGGATGGGGAGGTCAGGAGGTTGATTCTAGTACTTGGAGCTTCAAAGGGAGTCACATCATCATGAAAATTTCTTGTAATTCACATTTCTTTGAGATGGAGAAATATGAGGTGAAATCCCTTGTAGTGTATATTTCTCTAAGACAAAGAAATATGAGGTGAAAGCCATTGTAGTGTATATTTCTCTAAGATGGAGAAATATGAGGTGCGAACCCTTGTTCATCTTGAGGACTCAGATGAGACATCATGTTGAGAGACTCCTGATGGACCATTGTAATCTTTGAGACTCGAAAGATGCTTCTTTCACATGGGAGTAGCCATTGTGGACGGCCATGTTGAGAGGACCCATGATGACATCATGTTGAGAGACCCTGATGAACTCTTGCATCTTGTTGAGGACTGAGATGTGGGTGTAGCCATTATGAGCGTCATGTTGAGAGACTCCATGACGAGGATATCTAGAAAATACCTCCCTAGCTAAGAGGGAGTGTTAGTGTTTTATAGCTTCGGGAGCTATTTTCCCTTAGTTAAAGGCTGGTTGGCCTTCATGTTTCAATTAATATTTTATATTGTTTTCTAAGGGAGCTGACCTAGTGAAGAGGTTGCCTATCTTGGTATATAAGAAAGGTGACTTCTCATTTGGACATCAATTTCATTTCTTTCATTCACATCTTATTATCAACAGACATTCACATCTTATTAGCACATCTTATTAGCATCAGATATTCACATATTATTAGGAGCAAGTGTTCACCATTATCAGCATCAAGTGTTCACCATTCTTAGCAGTTCAAGCAGACTTAGCAGTAGATCAGACTACACGGAGAAGCATATTCATTTGTATTTTTGTATCAGGAGAATTGTCTCTACACTTTGTATGATATTCAACCTTGTGTAGGGCCTGAATTGTAAGCAAATTTCTACTCTTTTCTTTACATATATAAGAGATATATTTTGCTGGGTTTTTCTCCCTCGAGGAGGGTTTTCCTAGGGTATCTGTTGTGTTCATTGTTCTATGTGTTGTTGTGTTTTTGCTTGATTACATTTCTGATCCTAAAATCTAACAAAAAGTTGATGGCGATTCCAAGATACATAGAACTTTTCAATATACAAAATCATTTAGATGGATAGCTTTGTTGCCTATTTATCAACACACATGATTGAGTAAAAGAGGTGTATTTTATGGCCACATTCATTAACAAAATATGGGAGTGTGGTTTTATTGCACTACTTAGTCAATTGGCAACATATTAGATACCAAAATTAATTTTTTGATCCAAACAATTGTGTACAAAAACTCATTGCTAATACATTAGGGGACCAAGGCTGACATTAATTTTCCATTAAAATAACTGGGGAACAACTTCCAATCAATATAAATTCAAGTTCATTTGTAGCCAAACAATTCACATATGACGTTTTCACTATGTAATCTCATATAATCATACATAAATCGTAATGTTAAACTTGAAAGTAATATCCATCTAACAAATGTTATGATTTAAAAATAGCATCCCCATGAAGAAACTTGATTGTGGTAATTAATAAAATTGCCAATTTGATATAACAGTTTTTACTAGAGTAGCCCAATTTGTGTGTGTGTGCGCATACATGTGTGCATGTGTGTGGTGCAATGCAGCATCAAGATGTGGCGCGGTGCATGCGCAGCGTGTGCGCTGCGGTGTGTGCATACGTGTGCGTTTCAGGTGTGTGTGCACATGTGCGTGCGTGTGTGAGTGCATGCGCGGTGCGAAAGTGTGTGTGTGCGCATGTGTGCACGTGCAGAGTGTGTATGAAACGTGTGTGTGTGCGCAGTGTGTGTGTGTGCATGCGTGTGCGTGTGTGTGTGTGTGTGTGTGTGTGTGTGTGTGTGTGGTGGAAACCATACACTCTCTTTTCATGCCAAGTTGAAGGGTGTCATGTTTGCTCCACAATATGCCATATCAAGAAGTAAATTTTGGTGAAGGTTACTATATGGATCTATTTTGTGTGTATGTATAAATTTTGCGTGTGTGTAAATTGGTTATCATAGTCAATGGCACAAAATACACTCTCTTTTCATGTCAAGTGGAAGGACACCATGTTTGCTCCACAATATGCCATATCAAGAAGTAAACTTTGGTGAAGGTTAATGTATGGATCTATTTGGGACACATTGTTTTCCAAAGGCATTTTGACCAGTGACATGAATTTTTTTTGACATCAAGTAACGTTTTAGAATTATCTATTAATTTATATGATCTTCGCTTTAGTGGTGAAAGGGCAATAAGATCTATTTTTTAATCTTTACTATTCATTTTTATAATAGTGTTTCTAACCCAAAGCAATGTAACAAGACCATGTTGGGGCTACTTTGTTCTCAAAGCCATAGATGTAGGTCATTGCAAATTATCTTAATAATAAAGTATATGGAAAAATTTGTCTCATTTGTTTCTATTCTTCATTGTTGTTATTATTTTATCTTGTTTGACTAGATGGATTATTGTGTATGCTATTATAACTAAAATAATTCAAACTAGCCAATTGTTTTTACTATATATACATATAACTTAACCATGCTACTAACACATTGATTAAATAAATCCACTAGTTTTAAAATTATATTAGAAAAACTACTAACAAAACTTAATGAAATTAAATAATTTCTAAACATATTTAAATGGTAGAGACTAGCCACTACACACCCTTTTCTTTATTTCCAATGTAAAAGGATAAAAGTGAAGTGAATAATGCCTAATATATGTGAAGATTGTGTCTACCTCTAGAAGTGCAACCTTTTTAGGAATTGACTTTGATTATGTGGGTTAGTCATATATTAGCAACCTTGTGACACTCATTGCATTTGGATGCAATACATTCCATAGCATACGAGCTAATCCAAGAAATAACCACCTATTGTTAAATATAAAATTAAAATCACCTTTCTTATAGTCTGAGGAGAGAATATTGTTAACCTTTCTTTGGTGCTCCAACATCTCAAGTGGCAAGAACATGGTATATGCCCTAGTGCAAAATACTAAGAAACTAACAGGAACAATAACAATAGTATATATAGGCCTTAGATCATAACCCTTGATCAAGTAACTCATGTTCTTGACATATTTCAATAGACATGTTTGCTAGATAGAATTTGTGTCCATTAATGACAAGCACCCACATATAGCATTTTGCCAAAAAAATAACATAGTAATATTGAATACACAAAATTAATATACAAAACAAGTTCTTTGAGTCGATGATCAACCAATACTATTTCTTTATAAAAAAATGAGTTAAAATAATCCCTATGCAATGCTTGACTAATTTTGTGGGGGTTGTCATTTTATTCCCTCCCAAAGAAGCATCTTAAAATATATTTTGTTCCATTATGTCAAAAACAATTCATGAGTATGTTATTAAACAATTTTTTGACTAAAGGTAACTATTACATGCAATATTAGACATCAAACAATTTAAAGGAATTTGATATAGTTTTCATTGTGTCTTCCATGTTCTTCCAACGTCGTTCTAGTGTACCTACTTCAAGCATGTAGCTTTTTCCTGTCATGATTAACACAAACATAATTGAGGGAATGAATCAAACATTAATATACTTATCTAAGAATTTCAATATTCATTATTTGCAACATAAAAGAGTGTTTTCTTGCATTAAAAAATAGAGTTATATTATGCTAAAATTAAATATTACAAAATGCCTCAACTAGCCTAAAACTACATCTATTTTAACATACAAATTCTAATGTAGACAATTTTCAATCCTCCAAAGAGAATTTGTATGGAGTGTATGAAAAGAACATAACCAAGGGCATAAAAAAGTAGGAAATATGTGTCAATATTTAATTCTAGATCAATGGTTGTACTTCTTATATGGCATGGCTTGGTAAGAAGGCAAGAGTGGGGGATTTGGACCTCAAACATGTTTAGGATATGTAAATTTATAGAAATCCAAATATTACCCCTTATTTTTTATATTTACCACTACCTCTTATTCTTCAATCTTTTTTACGCTACATACTTTACCACAATATGTAAAAAATAGATAAAGAACTTACCTATATATGCAGTCACATGGTAGTTATGACATCCTATGGTGATGCCTATGTAATTTGATAGGACTCAAAGGTCAAGAATATTGAGCCTTGAAGCCTATGGGTCAATATGCTATATTTTATGTCTTGATACTATCAAAAGCTTCAAACAAAATTAGAAATATTTTCAACAAGTTGGTGGAAAGGATCTAAATCTACCATCAAAGCTGATATGCTAAAGTGATTACTACTTGCCTTCAAGAAAATTGACTCTCATGGACTAACATATAGATTCTCCTATGTATGATTCAATCAATAATGAGAAGCAAATTGAAAGCTTGAAAGCATTTCTTGGACATCTCTAGACAAATTTGAGCAAGTAGCATCCATGATGTGGATTGTTTATTGAGTCACTTATTGCTTGTACACATTGAATTTTTTTCTAAAATATTGGTCAATGCATATCAACCCTCTAAGCATTGTTTAAAGCCTCTACATCTTGATGATCATCACAACCTAGTCAATAATGGAATTTGGATTAGTTGGCATGACTTCATGCTAAGATCTATCCAAGATCAAGTGACAAACCTCAAACCTTTATCTTCTTCCTTTCAATGTTTCAAAAATTGACAAACCTATAATGGCATAGTATGAGCTTCAAAATTCACTGCAATCTCCCCCTTGTTAAGAAGACCATGCTTGATATTAATATTGAAAAAGTTGTAAGCTAAAAATGAATTAAGGAGATGTCAATTAGCACTAAAATTACAAATTTAAGATTGAATATGAATTTTAACTTTTTATTCTCTTTCTCTTCAGCACAAATATATGAGGGCCTTTCTAGTCTCTTTATGCAAAATTATTAATGATTTTTCACATTTCTCAAATTTCTTGAAAAGATATGATAAAACAAATTATTGATAGTGATAATTCCAATTGCTACGCCCTTAACTAACAACATGCAAGGGAATACATGTGGCCAACTTGTAACTAGCATAGCCTTAATAAAGTTATATGATCATTTCTATATATTGATATAGGTAGTAGGGTCAGCCTAGGTGGTCTCCATGGCATAAGTGGGCTATATATAGGAGGCAGTAGTTAGTTTATTACCATTATATGACAATTTTTTACTTTTGTAAGATTTTTAAAGGTTGTATCCTTGAAGTGGTTTATTATTATCGATTGTTTGCAAGTTATTCCAAGTATTTTCTAATGCAATCTTCTCTTGTGAAATTTATTTACTTACAAGTGGTACCAAAGCTATGATTTGGACAAAGGTGAGGACAAAATCCTAATTTTTGAAGACTTCCCTATATTTCACAAATGGGTGTGAACTTTTCTACAATTTTTTTACTAAAGATGGAGGATCATTTAAGGAGACTACAATTAAAATTTGATCTCTTTATGATAAAAAAATGCACAATTTTTTTAAGGTATTTCATAAATTTGCTCTATAGGCCACAATTTAAATTGGAATATTTCATATTTGCTAACATTTTGGGAAATCTCACAAAAATCCATTAGGTGTCTGCTCTTTGATTCTTTGATTATGGGGCCGACCTAATTCTAAAATTGCCTGGTCAAAGTTGGGTCAATGATGAAAAGCAAATTCTACATTATCAAGCCTTAACATATAGTGCTGCAAACTAGAGGACATGGCAATAATTCCTACACACTAAGAAAAACTACTAATGAAGAGGATAGAAATACAAAGAAAGGATCAAGTGGGACTTTAGATATAATGCCATCTTCATTAGATGACAAAATGCACTACTTGGAAGAGGGTATGCACAACATAAAGTATAAAATGAAAGGAGAATCAAATAACATCAATACAATATTGTTGTCTCTCTAAGATTCTATCAATATCACAACCAAATTCCCAACCTCAATATACTAATCAATCAAGGGATGACCCAATCCTAATCCAAATGCTAGCATTTATTGTGGATCTTCAAACATGTTACTAAAAATGGGCATATTGAAGTTTGACATAAAGGATCTAGCCACTTGGATCAACCAAAAGAAGAGTTTTTTTGATATCCATTAGATTTGATGTGGATAGAAGTTTATAGTGGCATCCTTATATCTAGACCTGAGCAATTTATCAAGTATAGATGGTTGTTTACAAGAAAGAAGAAAACTCTTAGTATCACTTGGTTAATTTTTCAAAGTAATTATTGATGCATTATAGCAATAGTGTATCAACGAATTACTTTAGCTAGTTAGTTGAACTGCAACAAATAGGATTAGTCAAGGATTATATTCAACAATTCTAGAACCTATCCTTGTGAGTAGAAACACCTACAGAGGAGAACATGATTGACTTGTTTCTTGGAGGGCTCAAGGATCACATCCAATATGAGGTACACATGTTTAATCTTCTTCATATATCTAATTATTTTATCATGGCATGCAAATTAGAGGAAAATATTTTGGCCAATCTAAGGCAAAGGTTCATTAGTGTAAGAGAGGAGCTCTCCAACACAACCACTTCCCTAGCCTATTAGATTGACTCCTTAATAAATTGAAGAAAATTGATTATGTTTTAACTATGATAGAAAATATAGTTGATGACATAAATGTGCTCAAAATAAATTGTTTTACATTGAAGGGGCTAGTGAGGAAGATGATGAAGCTTTAGAGGTTGATGATGATCCAAATAAGGAATTAGGAGATATCAAACCAAATGTTTCTTTCCATGTACTTTCTAGCACTAACACCACCCAAAACCTCAAGACAATGATTTTCTTTCAAAAAGAGAGCAATGGTGTTGAAAGACTTAGGAAGCACTAACAACTTCATCAACAATAAGTTGGTTGTTTGTTTAAACTATTTTATCACAAAATAAACTTTCCATGGGATAATTTGGCTAGATTGCCTTATGTTAGCCATCACCATGGGCACATCAAGCGTAGTTTAGAATTCCAATGCCTTACTACCTTAAGAACAACTGAGATACACTTCCAAGAGTAGTTCATGGTTTTTTAATCAAAAGGTATGATATTTGAGTTGAGAAAGTTGCATGTGAAGTCTCCATAGATGGAAAGCTCCCATCAAATGCAAAAGATGCATAAAAAGGGGGTGGATGGGTTTGTGACAATTATTTTCATTAGAGGCACAATTGTCAAATGTTCACACATCACCAAATATACAAGCAATTGTAGATGAGTAATCAATAGTTTTTGGGGTTATGCTAAAAGGATTGCCTCCCAAAAGTGATCATGATCATGGAATTCAACTAGTACCAAGGATCCAACCACCCAATATTAGGCCCTACAAGTACCCATATGTAAAGAAAAGTGAGATTGAGAATATGGTATAAGATATGCTTGAGGTAGGTATTATCAAACATAGTTAGAGTGCTCATTCCTCTCTAGTGGTGTTGGTGTGTAAGAAGATGATAGTTAGGGAATGTGTTCAAATTAACAGAGAGTTCAACAAGTACACATAAAATATAAGTTTCAAATCATGATTTGTTACATGAGCTAAATGGTGTCATATATTTTACCAAACTTGATTGTTATCACCAAATCAAAACTAGAGATGAGGATATACATAAGATAGCTTCAAGAACTATGAGGATCACTATGATTTTTTGGTGATGCATTTTAGCCTCACAAATGCACCACCAATTTCAAACTTTGATGACCCCTATCTTTAGGCCATTTTTGTGAAAGTTTGTATATATATATATATATATATATATCAAAACTTGGGATGAACACTTATAGCACGTGAATCAAGTTTTGGACATTATTAACCATCATTAGCATTATGATAAGTCATCCAAGTGTTTTTTTTATTAGGTGGAGTAGCTAAGCCATATTGTTTCATATAAGGGCATCAAGGTGGAACCTCAGAAGATCACAATCATAGTAGAAAGGGAAATGTCCCAAGAACCTAAGGTATTTCATATGGCTCACTAGTTATTACTATTGATTTTTAAAAATTTACAACACCACTCACAACTTTACTAAAATACTCCTAATGGAATAAGGCAACCACTAGAGGACTTAAGAAACTAAAAACAATCATGTGGATTTTCCGTTGATCAAAGAATGTGATCTATGTACAAAATCAATGGAATTGTCACAATAATCTTCTATAAAATTCCATCCTAGTTTTTTTGATACCCTATATGTGTCACACAAGAAAGGATTTTGATTTAAGATAGGTCGAATGTAAGTGTTAGAAAATGATCAGCAAATAAAAGAGTGCAAATAAACACCAAAACAACCTACACCTCAAGATTAGCCTAAGTTGGAAACAACACAAGATAAAAGCAACAAATGGAACATTATACCTTGTCTCAAATCGATCCTTTGGTTGGCCCTTCGATCTTTGATGTGTATGCTCCTTGGATGACAAGTAGATGCAAGATGTGAAGTGTGAGATGCAAGATAGTTGGACAAAATGGATGCAAATGGCTAAGTGTAGATTGAGAAACAAAACTGCAAGAGTTTGGCTAGCAAAATGACTTCTCCCAAAAATAAGAGAAAAGAGGGGTATTTATAGAAAATTTGGAATTCTCTAGAGAAATGAATGGTTGAGATTAAGCCACCAAGATCAAGATGTAGGGCTAAGGTGAGTTGAGAACTCACAAGCCCTCACATCTTGACATGTGGCATGTGATATAGCCCTAAAAGGTGAAGTGGACATGAGGTGGAAGGATGGTACATGACATGGAGGGGGGTACAAAGTACCTTGGGATTGGACAAGATCTCCTCATAAAGGAGGTCCTTGTCCCCATGTGGGTGAGAGGACATGTGAGGAATTAAAAATTCCTCAAATATTCTCATGGGGAGATGAGAAAGAATAAAGAATAAGTAGAGGACATGTGGGGAGAAGTGAAGGAATTAAAAAAATTCCTTTAAGGTGTATCAGATTAAAAGGTGAATTAAAAATTCACATGGGAAGGGGGAGATGCCCTGTCAAAAAAGAAAACATTTAAATAGGGTTGACTCAATTAAATGATTAGGACTGTACAAGTACTTGATTTTGATTAATTAATGAAGATTAGAAGAGGGTTGAGATTCTCACATGTGGACTTGGATGTGACAAGTCAAAAATCACATGGGAAAAGAGGCAATGAAGGATAAGAGGAGGGTTAGGTGGCTAAGAGATTAGAGGCCAACTTAAAGCTGGAGGATGTGACACATCCTAATCAGTTGATTAGGCATGCACACCTTAATGATGCATTGTAAGGATGGACACAGGACAAGATAAAACACGGGAGTGACGCATGACGTGAATGGGAATTAAATGAACATTTATTTAACTAATTGATGGAGGATGATTAAAGAGATAAGGTATTATTGATTAAATACCCTGTGGATTTGGCAGGACTAAAAGAGACACTAAATAATAGTAGTATTATTTAATTAACTAAAATAAGATCTAGAAGGAGAGAGGAATTTGATAAATTAAGTGTCCAAATCTAGATGTTCACAGATTTAAGATAGGAAATAGATCATTAACTTTAATCCCATGATAAATCCCTTGACTATCTCTAAAATTCTAGATAGCACTAATTTGTACTATATCTCTACAACTCAAATAGAGGGATATGATATTGTAATAATCTCATTTTGTCCATTTCTAATAGATAGGGTAGGCGACTGGAGTTTTGAAATTTTCTGAAGGGGGGGGTGTTGGAGGAGATGACTCAGAGGATGATGATCAACAATGGCGTCACCTTTTCCTGCTAGATGTTCGGCAGTGGTTTCTTTTGGTGCTTGATATTCTTGTCGTAGTTGCTCGAGGTGTTTCAAAGTCTCCCTCTAACACTTCAGTCTAGAGCCTATTGTTGGAAATATTTTCATTGATGTCAAGGTAAAGAACAAGATCAACCTAATTGTAGATGCTTTGGATATTTACACATGGAGAGAAAGAAAAGAATCATCAAGGTTGAGAGAAGAGGTGATTAGCGCTAATTGAAGAATCAAAACAAGTGATTAATGGAGATTGTCGAGTATAATGGAACAAAGCATCGAGTGTGAAGGACTCGATTATGAAAAAATATGTTAAGGAGATGTCAATCTATGAAGGACTCGATCCTTTTAAATCTGAAAAAACATAAAAACAGATTGCTACATTTGGAGACTAAGGAGACGTCAAAAATATGAAAGAGAAGAATGGTATGAAGTATCGATTGCTACAGAAAAACATGAAAACAAATTGCTACATTTGGAAACTAAGGAGATGTCAAAACACGAAAGAGAAGAATGGTATGAAGTATCGATTGCTACATAAAAACAAATATTAACTAAACATTTGTGTTTTAAAAACGTCAAAACTTAAAGACACATTAAATAGTGGTTAACTAAAAGACAACTATTCTTGAATTGCTACGTTTGTCCAAGTAAATGGTGTGATTCATTAAAGACAAAGAATACGATTTGTTTCTTCAAAACAAATCAAATTTGAAATAATGCAACTCTTTTTAAGGGTATGATTTGATTAAAATAAAGTTCATATTTTTGCAAGGGGTGCAATTTGTCTTAACACAGATTCAGATTTATGAAACAAAACATTAATCATAAAAGAAATGCAACCTGAGTTTTGAAAAGGTGCAAGTCTTTAAAGGGTGCAAGAGCAGATTCTAAATGGTGCAACCTTTCATTGAAAGTTGCAAAGATTGATCAACATATATATATGAATTCAAAATCAGTTTGAAAGGTGGTGTTAGTAGTGTGTGTAAGTCGGATTAGAGAATCTATTCTCTTGTGTGGGCTTTGAAGTGATAGCAAACATCACAAAGTAGAATTGAGGATAGAAGAAGTGTAGATTTGTTTGAAGACAGTTACTCTACATCCATTATTTTCAGTAAAGTCAAGGTTGGTGCCTTGCACATTAGGGGTTGGTGCTCCTTATAGGTTGGTGCCTACAATCTTTGTAATCTCATATAAAAACATAAAATACAATTGTTGGTGTCAACTTGATCATATTGTTTCATATTGCATAGTTGATATTGTGCTAGAAGTTAAAGTTGATAAAAGATAAGAGGGTAAATTTTTTGTTGATATACTAATTCACCCCCTTCTTAGTATATCTTTGTGTTAGAGGATGATGATGAGTAATGGCGTCGCCTTTTCCTGCTAGATGTTCGAAAATGGTTTCTTTTGGTGCTTGATGTTCCTGTCATGGTTGCTCGAGGTGTTTCAAAGTCTTCCTCTAACACTTCAGTCCGGAGCCTGCGTTTTTGGGAGGTTGATGTCGAAGTGTGTTTCTGGGTCTTGTTTATTGAATCTATGTTGGAAGTTTGTGGGAGGTCTCAATGGGTTTTATTTAATAAGAACTGGCCCATGCTCTCCTGCTCCCACTGAGCAGTTTGTCTCTCAGGTTCTTGAAGGTCAAATGCTAGTTGTGGAGGCCTTCTTCTTTGCTCTCACAAAGGGGATGTTGAATTCAAATTCAGCATGTTCTTCTGCTCTTTACTGACCGCTTTGGTCAAGTGTGGGCTTGTGTCTCTAGCTAGGGGAGTCGCTGTTTGGTTTTAATTCTGGCTTGTGGTGTTGTGGTTCTGTTTTGAAATCTCCTGCATGGTTGGGGTCTTTTGCTCTCTCTCATGTGGCTCAGTGTGCCTCTGAGGCTTTCAGCCCTTTTTATTGCTTAGGTCGCCTTGTCGCTGTGATTGCTCGATGTTATTCCACCTTTACTGTTTCCCTGCTTTTCCTATGCCTAGTTCTTGGTTCTGATCCTTGGATCAGACTTTGTGTTCAATGTTCTTGTGCTTGGGAGGCGTTCTATCTTGGTTTTTATTTCTGGCTTGTTTACTATCATTTTCTATGTGGTCATAGGGAGTTGTCTTTGCATATTCTTCTGGCGGAGGCAGGGGCTTTGCCCTATTTTGAATTTTCTTGGTTCAAGTTCTAGTGCCTCCAAGCAAAGCTTGCTGGTGAGTTTTAAGTTTTGCATGGGTTTCGACAGTGGTTCCACATTTCTGATTTTGGAGATGGTTGTTTTGGCTCTGGGAGCTATTTCCGAAGCCCTTTGTGAAAAGATGTACATGTTGCATGAGGGTGTCTTCTTAGTCCTCTTTGTTAGAAGGGGTCCCCTTTTGTTGTTTATTGTGGCAATGGTTGTTTTGACCTATGATGATGTTGTCCTTGAAGTTTTTTTGGATAGGATGACCTTTATTGGGTTTCCTTTTCTATTTGTGGATGGTGGTGTGGATTGATAAGGGTGTTGAGGACCCCCTGACTCATATTTTGCTTTAGTTGGGGCATCATTCCTTTAAAATATTAGCTTATTTGTCTGAGGTCTTAGATGGTTTGCTAACGATCTTTAAGGGTGCTGAGATATCTAAGGTTTTGGGCTTCTTGTTCTTGGTTGGCCTTCCAACTATGTTCTTCAAAAAGGATGCGGTGCTTCTACTCACGGTTGCTAAGTGTATTCTAATGGTTGTGATGCTCCAAATGTTCATTCTAATGGCTTGAGGAAGTCTATTTCCTCAAATCTTGGTTGAGGTGCTTTCATTAGCTTCCTTCATGTACCAGTTGTTTGGGCTACCAAGGGGTGAGGTGACAACTTTCTCTACTATTGTGTCGGCTTCTTGTTTGGTTCTATAGTTGAGGTCTCCTATAGAGGTGGAGCCCTCTCCTTTTGAGGTGGAGTTGGTGGCTATAGTCATGGTGGGAAGCTCCCTTTTCTTTTGTTGTTTCCTTTTGAGGTGGAGCCTATATGTGCAGGAGATTATGATTCTCACTTCATCCTCTCTTTAAGAGGGGAGCTCTCTCCTATAGAGGTGGAGTCTTGGTGCTCCATTCGAGGTGGTGCTTTGGGTTGGCTTTAGCTCCTTAGGGTTTTGTTGGGCTCTCTCACTTCTCTTTTGTGGTGGGGAGTTTGAATGTGTTGGATTTGCTTATTAACAAGGGCTGGTGTTTTACAAGTGTTGTTGTTTGGGTGGTACTGCTATTGGGTTATGCTTTCTCCTATAGAGGTGGAGAGGCTAGGAGGTTGATGGGGTCTCTCTACTACATCAACACTATTGGTGCTTTTGGTTCAGAATTGGATTCTTTAAGTAACAGGCCTGATGTGGGATGGTCCTATCAAGGAGCTCTAAAACTTGCTTGTATGGGTTTGAAGTATAATTTGTCTTACCCACTATTGGGGTTGTTGTTTTAGGCTAATGTTTTGTCAACTTGGAGGGTGGCCTATAGGCCTATTTTGTTGGATGTTAGGCTTGGTTCGAAAATCCTCTTGCTCTGGTTATATGGCTGCTCTAAAACTATCAGTGCTTAGTTTTATTGTCCCAGACTGCTATTTCATGATAGCTATGTTATGGTTTCGTATATGTTGGTCTTTGGTTAATCTCACAAATGATCTATGCACTATTTTGTGGATTAATATGGGGATTTTGTTTTTTATTATGCTTCAAATGGTTTTGTGGTTGGAATTTTGGGTACTTGGCTTGCGTGCCATTTTTGGCTCAGGTTGAGTTTGTTTGTTGTTGTTTTCTGATGGTGGTTGGTGTTGTTTTCCCCAGCCTGTTTCTCTGTTTGTTGTTCTGGCTTTGTAACCTCGGCATCAGGGCCCTTTCCCTTCTTACTTAATCAAAAACATGAGTTTGGAATGTGGATACATTTCCCTCAAGTGATATTGTTCTTTGCACAAATACTAAGTTTTGACAATCAATGTAATTTTAGTGAGTTGACTTTTGTGAATTCTTAGGCCTCTAAAATGTTTGGGTTTGGCAACCAAATCCAATGAAGATCAAGCCCAATTCAAATCCTTAGACCTATCAAATGTTTGGTTTTAGCAACCAAATCCCATGAAGCTAAAGTTCTCTTATGTTCCTTGCTACAAAAAAATCCTTATAATCTTATCTAATTGATCCACGTGGCAAAGCACCAAACTAAAATCAAGACAACTAGCTTGTTTGTTAGTTTTTATGATCAGAAATTAGATAAGCATATTTCAATTCAAAATTAGATAAATAGACACAACATATACCTTGAGAAACCCTCCACTTGAGGGAGAAAAACCCAACAACAATATATCACTTATATATTGCATATGAGATAATGATCTCCTTTACAATGAGGTCGAATATGAGGCCAATCAACAACACCACAACTGATGCAAATACAGAATAATATAAGACACCTTGCTGCTGATAATATCGAACTCCCTTAGTGATAAACTCGACCTCCTTTCAGACTATGATCTTTTCTTAGAGAAATTCACACTTGCTTGAAAATTCGAATTAATGAATAATGGATGATTATGAAATGAAAAATGATCAACTCCAATATATACAAGTGAGAGGGATAGGTTGCATCCCTTCAAGTCTTCATGTTGGCCTTCTACAAAGAATCACGTCTCCTTGAAACATGATGCCGGCCTCCAAAGTAAATCGATATATCTCCAAGAGGTGGCAGATGAGATAAGTCGTCTTCATTTAATTATTTCACAATA
>VDFB02320650.1:0-101241 GCA_007258455.2 Sequoia sempervirens | reverse complement strand
TAGTGTGATTCTTGGAAGGCCTTTTTTTGTTTCATTTTCCTCAAATAAATATATTTGTAAGATCTTGGAGAAAGGGCCTTAGTTTTTTTATTATAATAATTGAATATACTTTCTTTATGCAAATAGAAACCTGGGTTTGACCCCTCTACTAACTTATGTATTCTTTCTCCAACATGGGTGAGACTTCCTTGTTCATCACTTCAATACTAGGATCCAAAAATCATAGAGAGTATAGCAAGTTACTTTGTATATATATATATATATATAACAAATTACATCGATGAGAATACATGGCCAAATAGGCCACCATTAGGTCGTACACAAGTAGCAAGACAAGCTGCTATAGCAGCAACAAAAACAATAGTTCTAGACCATCATGACATAAAATAGAGAAGGTAAAGCATGCTGCTACAACTATAATAATAAACAACTCTATAGTAACAAAATGTGTTGTTACAACAACAAAACTCCAACAAATACAATAAGAATCTCTCTTCAAAGAAGATTTAGAACACCACTCATAACCAAAACTTGAACCCTTAGTCAACATCCATTTAGAATAAGGTCTAAGCAGCTTAATGTCCAAAGGGCAAAATACTCTCCATAGCCTCCAAGAAGCAGCCTCTTGAGCAAGATGTCTATCCGTCAACCAACTGTAACTGTGCTTGAACATTGTAGATAGATATTTTAAGATCATTGTTAGTTTCTAAATAATCCTGGAGCATAGCAATCAAATTTGTAACTTGTAAAGAGAGATTCCAACAAATTATTTGAACTTCAACTTTAAGAGGCTGAGAGATGTTGGAAAAGACAACAACACAACAAAACTTCCAAATGAATTTAAGGATGACCTGCCTGCACAGTTGAGTGAGGATATTATGGTGAGAGGAGACACCAAGGAGTGTTGTTTTCCATGACCAAGTGTGAGTGAAGAGGGTGGGAAGCAAAGAGAAAAGAGAATGCCACAAGTTTTAAGCATGAGAGAAAAACCAGAAAGCATGCTTTATAGACTCAGATTCAGCACAGAAGGGACATGATAAAGGAGGATGGAGAAATTTGAGGCAGTTACCAATAGGTAGCTTAACATGAAGCATCTTCCAACCCAAGAGCTGAGATTGCGCATCAACTTTAGACTTCCAAATTTGATGGCTCACCATATTCCATTTTGCTCGACTAAACTTGCAGTTCCACTTGACATTGAGCCGAGGTGAAAGCAAAATTGAGGGTAGCAACTGTCTATAGATGATTTTGAGAGGAAAGAAGCGGATATTATGTTTATTAGGCCATTTCCAGTCTTTCAAAAATCTAGAATGACAAGGAGAGGATAGAAGATAAAAGATTAGGGGGAACAAGGTGTTGTATTTGAAGAAGAGGCTATTTAGTGAGAGATGTCAAGTGGAACTCAATTCATAATTATTTCCAAGAATTCCAGTTGAAGCTGATGGGATCCCATAAATCATGAAAAAATTGAATTCCCTTTTTGAAAAGATTCTTGCCTTAAAAAATTTGAATAGCTCCAAGGGGTTTTCCATCTTGCTGAATTAGAGGATTCCACCATATGGAAGAGTTTGCAAAGTTGAGGCCATGACTAAAGGATTGATCAAACCAAACCAACTTCTTCGAGGTGATTTTCCATGCTTTCCAAATAGAGTTGAAAGGAGCAGACCCATTAGTCTTGAAATAAGGGGCCAAAAGGAGCTTATCATTCCACTTGACCTCATCCTAGGCATGTTTAGCAGTTGCAGATTTAATGCGGAATCAAACTAAATGTTTCCAAGGAGCCTCTCCTTCCAAAGCTAGCACAATCCATTTGCTGGTGAGACAAATTCCCTGAGTGTACGGGTCAATAATCCCCAAACCACCTCTATCCTTTGGATGAATGCAATGTAACCAAGATTTGGTAGGAGAGCCTTTCTTGTTTCCCCATTTGGCCCAAACAAAATTTCTGATCAATTGAGTGAGTTGGTTATAGCAATTTTTAGATGGCAGCCAACATAATGAGATGTACACATGACTCACCAAGAGGATTTTATTGGCAATTTGGATGAAACCAGCCATGGAAAGGAACTGATTAGTCCAACTCAAAAGTTTTCCTTTGAATTTGGTCATAAACCAATTCCACATATCCTTGAGGGAGACACCAATCCCAAAGGGAATACTAAGGTATCTAGTGATTGTACCATGTTTAATCTCATGCAATTCAGTAGGGATCCAAGGGGGATGTGGGGAAGGACGAGTCATAATGAATTTAGTTTTATTCATGGCAAGCTTGGATCCCGAGATAGTGCAAAATAGACCCAAAACATCAAGAGTATTAGTTACTTCATCTGCTAAATTTTGAATAAACAACATGTTGTCATCAACAAAATGGGAGTTAAGCACTTTGACATTACCAGGTAACAAAATCCCATGAATAAGCTTAGAAGCACAGGCATGTTGAAAGAGGTAACCAAGGGCATCAACAACTAGAACATAAAGGAATGGTGCTATAGGCAGCCTTGGCGTATAGATTTTTGTAAAGGGAATTGGGGGGAAAGGGCTCCATTGACAACAACTCTTGCATTGGCATCAATGAACAAAATTTTAATATGCTCTCGAATCTTGGTTCCAAAACCTAGCCATTTTAGCATGTTGAGAATGAAAGGCCAGCAGATGCAGTCATAAGCTTTATCAAAATTGAGTTTGATAATTAGATCATCTTGAGCAGATTGTTGAGCCCATTCAATAGTCTCCCAAGCCAACACCAAATTGTCAAGAATAAATTTGCCACCCAAAAAACTAGTTTGTTTTGGCCTAACAATCTCCTGGGTTATATACTTTATTTGGCGAGCCAAGGCTTTGGCAATAATTTTATATGAGGTGTTAAGAAGGGTAATAGGCCGCCATCCATTCACCGTGTCTTCATTTTTGCCTTTGGGGAGGAGTTTTATCAAGCCTGGGTTTATGATTACCCCCAAGGAGCCAATCTCAATGCCCTCTAGGTAAACATAATAAAAGTGTTCGCGTATGTGAGGCCAAAGAGCTCTATAAAAATCAACCGGGAGCCCATCAATTCCTGGAATTTTCTCCAAAGCCATGCTATAGAGAGCCTCATCAAGTTCTTCAATGGAATATATAAACAAAGTTAAAGGAGATGAATTTATTGGTGTTTTCTAGATATGTGTTAATATATACAAATTAAAATTTCTCTCTGAAATAACACTTTAGTCAAATTTACAAGTGAATGAGGCTTAAAATTTGAAATGGTGCTAGTAGGGAGTTGCTCTAGTGATGTGGAGTCAAAAATCTGAGAAATGATGTTGCCAGTACATTTGGATGAGGCATGCAGGGGAGGGATCCGATCGGGCTCCTTTGCTTCCTCTGAAGGACATGTTGTGTGTGGACGGGAGCGGGAATGATTGCGAGAGTGTTGGTGCTGGTGTTTTTTTCTCTGTCGTTGTTGTTTCACTTGGTGCTCAGGCTGGGTTGCGTGGTAAGGATGGTGTTTCATCGAAGGAAATCGGTAATGGCCCGCGGGGGGTGCTGGGGGAGACATCTGGTGTTCTTGGGCCACGTGCCCCTTCTTTTGCGACTATTGTTGGCTCTAGCCTACATCCTTCGGGGGGTGGGTAGAGGTCAGCCTCTTCCTTGCGCTCGCTCTTCTCCTGTTGTGGTGTGTAGCCCAGAAGTTTTAGAGAATGAAAAGTTTTATAGTAATACAGGGGCAATCTGCAGATTTAATGGTCTATGGCCCTCTTTTCCTAACCTTCACAAATGGGTGTTGGAGTCTTGGAGGCCACTGGTAGCTGGAAGGATTGAGCTCTTCCCCTATGCTTGAGGTTTTTTCATAGTGACTTTTGCTTCTTTCGAGCAACAAGATTTTTTGCTTGATGATTGGGTATGGTTGTGGGGGGAGCTTTCCCTATCCATTAAACCTTGGACTCTTGATTTCAATCCCCTTATTGAGCTGCTAAATGTCAAGCTGATTTGGGTGTGTCTCCCAAACCTTCCCCTCCAGTTCTGGGAGGAGTCTTGCTATGAGGGCATTAGCAATGCCATCGGTTGGTTCCTAAAAGTGGATTCTTCCACCACTCTCATGGGCCACTCCACTGTTGCCTATATTTTAGTTGACATTGATGTCTCCAAACCCATTTTTGGAGACATTGTTCTCATGGTGGGGGACCGGCCTTGGAAGCAACTACTGGATTATGAGGGTGTTCCCTTCAGATGTCAGCGTTGCTTTGCTTTAGGTCACTTGGCTACCAGTTGTCCTCTTTCGCGTCGTCGAGGCTCTGCTACTTGGTGGAAGGATGCTCTTGTGGAGAATTTGACTATCTTTGATTCCCATGATGATGCTTTGTCCTGTGGTGATGGTTCCTCTCAGGAGGATGAGACCCATCTTGAGTTTGCTCCGGTAGGAGCAGGGGAGGTTGCTCCTCTTTCGATCCCTCCTCGGCTCCTACTTCTCTTGACCATTCCACTCCTGTTGCTGCTCTAGATATTCCTTTGATCATGCCTACTACTGATTTGTCAGCTCGACCCTTGGGGGTTCCTGTTTGCATTCCTTGCTTCATTTCTTTTGTCTCCTTCCCGGAGGTGCCTTCTTTTGGTGTGGCTTTGGTGGCTCCTTCCATGGTTGTTGTGGCTCAGGAGGATCCTCCCCTCTCTCCTCAATCAAAGGACTTCATTTCAGAGGTTTCGTGGACCTTGGTTCAGCATCAAAAGAAGGGGCTTCCCAATTCTATTGGGGAGCTTCGCCCTAGGGTTAAGGGTGTTAGATTTGTTGGTTCAGGATCTGTTGTTGTTTAGGTCCTTGACTCTGTTTGGTGGGTTGATGGTTTTTTTTTCAGCCTATTTTATTTGTTGTTTGGTTAGGCAGCCAATTTCTTTATCTTTGTTGCCTTTTATCTCCTTTGTATAGGGTTTTAGGGACCCTTCAAAACCTATTTATCGTTAATCAAAAACACTTTAGTCCAAATTTGGAAAATTAGTTCAATTGATTATGATTGAAAAGTTAAAACCTTACTTTCAAAACTATTCAAACTTTGTCCATTTACACATCTCTAAAGCCTCCAAGTTAAAAAAAATAATCTCAAAAAATATGGAGGTTTATGAGGATAAATAGTATCCTTTTCAACAAGAAATATTGATGGATTTGAGGGAGGGCTTTTGTCTTACCTACCTACTTAGTATTTAAATAACACATTGGTTAAAGATGTGTATCTTGAAAATAGTAAGGATGATACTATCTAAGAGGAAGGGGGCAATTAAGAAGAACCAATTGAGAAGGATGTGTGTTATTCATTGAAAAGAGCAATTTTAAGATGGAGAAAAAGAATCTAGTTAATTCAAAATCTACTATATAGAAGAGAAGTAGAAAGATAGTCATTTTATTGAAGAAAGAAGGAGAAAAACATCTTGTAAATGTAGTAAAAGTGGGGCATAAAGATGGCCAACTTAACAAAATTGTTGCCATATCCCCAAAAGAATCTCTACCTAACAAGATTTCTCAAATATTCTAAAACATTAGGACCCCAGTGGGAAAAGGAAAGTTTCACCAAAAAAGGAAATTAGGAAGTCATTTGATGTTGGGTTGGAAAACAAAGAGGTACAACCCTTGCAAAGGGAAACTGTATCTAGAAAGGTAGCTAAAGAGATAGATTGTGGAAAATAAAGAACCTTGGAGTTGATAGCCTCTAGGAAATTACCAAAATGAGAATTGCTCATTGGAATATGAGTAATTACTAGTCCCCAAAAGTATTTCTTACTTAAGAGATGTGTTATTGAAAATAAATTAGAAATTATTTTTATTTAGGAGGTAAAGATGATTGATTCTACATTTTCCTGCAAATTATGGAAAATTAGTTCTATAGAAGGTTGTTTAGGGGGGAAATTACTATATGGAATCCTACCCATATTGATGGTAGAATGCTTAATTCTTCTAAAAGTAGTTTATTGATTTAATTTAATTTTATGTTATCCACTAAGGATTGGATGCTTTCCAATGTGTACACTCAAGTAACTTAAACGCAACCAAAAAAATAGCTTAGGGAGAATTTATCTAAAACCATACTTAGTTTGTCTAACCACAACTAGATTCTTACTAGATACTTCAACACTCCTCTTTAAAAATCTTGGGTTTCTTGAAGATTTTTCTAATAGTATGGTTGATTTGGAAAAAAATTTGGCTAATATAGGTCTTATGGATGTGGAATTGACTAGTAGAACTTTTATTTGGTCTCACAAAAGGCTGGGTAATAATCTCATTCAAGTTAATCTTGATAGAGTCCTTATTTCCAACTATTGAAATATTATTACCGACCTGAACATATTTTAGCTCTTCCTAGAGGAATCACATCATAACCCCATTCTTATTGAATAGTTTACTCACAAAAGGAAAGGTCCCTATTCTTTTAGACATGAAATCATGTGGGATTTTCATCTTGACTTTAGAGACCTTTTGTGGAAAATTGGTGGAATACCTTTATCAAGGGATTAGTTATGTTTCATCTAGCTCAAAAAATTAATTATATGAAGGACAGAGTCAAGAGATGGAACATAATTTCATTTAGTAATGTTTTTGAACAAAAGGAAGATATTTTACTAAAGATTAAAGATATTCATCATATAATGGATTTTGGTTAGTATGATATAGAAACTTGCCAATAGGAGAAAATTTTGAGGGAGGATTGGCACAAATTAATGCTAAGGGAAGAATTTTTTTGAAAAAAAAAACATGTATTCAATGGAAGAAGAAATGTATACAGAATTCTTTCACCAATCTACTCCTAGACAAAAGAAAAGAGGAACGCTATTTCTAAACTAGCTCATGAAAATGGAAATATAATTATGTCTAAGGTTCAAATTGGTGAAATTACCACTAAATTATTTAGGTACATCCTTCAAGAACAATAAAACCACTTTAGTAATATTAACATGATGAGTTTGATCCCTTCAATTATAATTAAAGAATATATAATAAAAATACAGTTAATTTTTTTTATCAAGGAAGAAATCAAAGTATATTTTTTTCTCATTTGGAGTCTTTGAAGCCCCTAGACCCGGTTTATTCCTCCTTCCCTTTATTAGGAGTTATTGGATATTGTTGGCGATGTTACTATTTCTACCAAATATCTCTTCATATCTATTAAGATCCTTAGATACTTTAATAACATCATTACTATTATAGTGCCCAAAAAATGTGCTTTTTTTGTTGACTAATTTTGTACATGTTAGCCTATATAACACCATTTATAAGGTCTCCTCTAAACTCCTTGTCTTTCAAATTCAACCTATCCTTCATCAAATTATTTCTAGAAAGCAAAAAAAAATTAGCCCTAGTAGGAAAATCCTAGATTTTATCCTTACCACTCATGAAATCCTCCATAATGGAAAAAATAGTAAAGCAAGCATGATTCTTAAAATTGGCATTTCAAAGGCTCATGATAAAGTCTCTTGGTCTTTTTTTTTCACTATCTTATAGAAGTTTGGATTAGAGGAAGAAAACTTCAAGTAGTCCAAGAATGTGTCTCTATGCCCAAATTCTTTATCATTGTGATTAGTATCCTAAGATGATATTCTAGAAGTGAAAGAGGTCCTAGATAGGGAGATTCTATTTCTCCTTATTTATTTATCCTAGTTACTAAATTCAATGGAAATAATATTTATAAGATGATTGAATAAAAACTCTGACTAGCATTAAATTTGTCTCTTCATTAACCCCCTCTTCTCATCAATGCCATTATTATTGGAGCCTCCTCAACTATTGAATCTAAGCTATGGAAGGGTCTTATTAATTAATATGTTGAAGTGCCGAGTCAACAAATCAATTATGAAACTTGAGTTTACTATATTTCTTTAATATAGGGAAATATCTTTAGTAGAATATTTTCAAAGTCCTTAGGTTTACTAAAATGGGCATCCCAACTATTTACCTTGGTCTTATGTTTACTAATAATTTTTTTGTATGGCATTGTTGAAACATTATAGAAAAACTAGTAGGATAGAAAGGTAAGTTAACCAAGTTGGAAAATATCAACGCTTTAATTCTTCAATTTAAAAATTCTTATTTAATATTTATGCATCTTCAATATTGCCATAAACATAGCTAAAATAATAGATTAAATATTTTTAAAATGGGCAAGGATGGAGGAAAAGAATATGTTGGTGTCAGTTAGTTTGGAAACTATTTAAAAAAAAGAAGGAAAATGGGAGGTTAGGGATTAGAAGCATCCAAAATTTTAATAAATTTATTCTAGCTAAAATTATAAGTATTAGCCTTTAATGATGAAGGCTAAATACTTTCAAAATAAAGACACTATTTTCCTCCTAAATGACCCCAATCTTCCCCAAGGATCTATAGTCAAGAATAGCTTGATGAAAATAGGAGGGTTGCTCAAGAAAGGTATAATATGTAAAGTTGGTAATAGGAAAAAATAAATTTATAGCAGGATACTTGGCTAGATGTTTCTCACCTTGCTTGTCACTATTACTACTATAGATTGATGCAGCCTTTATCTATATTTTTTGGGAGCCTCTTAGAAAGTTATGTTGACTATGATGGCCACATGAGGAAGTGGGAGGATTTTTAGAACTTTTTTTGTTGAGGGGAACATTATGGTAGACATAATTGTTGGCATCTAACATTGCCTTATCTTTTTCACCTTCTTCTATCAACGTAGGGAAGATGAATTCATATGAACTTCCCACTCTTCTAGGAGTTATATTATTGCTTAAAGTTTCAATTTGGTTACTAATGTTTCAAACTCCCATTGTTATTGGAGGATTATCTAGAATCATATACTATTCTAAAAATTAACTTCATAGAGTGGGTTGCTAATCATAATAATATCCTTAGGATAATTTTCTCAAATGTGGATTCAATGTTCCTAATAGATACCTAATGTTCCTATCTCATGAAGAGACAATTAACCATTTACTTCTCCATTGCAATTTTCCAAGGAAGTGTGGGATTTTTTCACTAATTTTGAGATCTAGTGGACAATGCCTAAAGAATTTAGAATTTTTTGTGGAATAGAATGGAAATTCTCCCTTTAAGCACCCTATCAAAAGATAATTGTGGAATCAAGCTCCCTCTCACGTTACTCGGGCTCTTTTAAAAGAAATGAAAAACAATTTTTGTAGAGACATTAACAAGGATTTCGTGAACTTCTTTCATATTTTTTATACATCTAAGAGAATGTGAATATTGTTAATATCAAAAAACCTAAAAAATAACCCACAACCCAAGAGATCAAAATATGTAAGAATTGGGGTATTAATAGGGACTTATTTAAAATTGGATTTCAAAATATCTTGATCAAAAAACATACAAAGTGGAAATTTCCTCAAGAGGATTGGATGAAACTTAACTTTGATGATTGTCAAAAAGAAAATCCTCACATAAAATCTATCAGTGATATCATTAGGGAAGACAAATGTATCATGTTTGAAATATAGGCTAGTTATATTGGTATCAAAATAATAATGAGGCGGAAGTGATGGATATATAGTGGAAGATCAAAAGAGCTTTACATCATGGTATTCAACAACTTGAAATAGAGGGGGATTTCAAAATTATTATATAATTAATAAAGAATGAAGAACCACCATAATATAAAATAAGAAACTATATTGAGAAGGTCAAGATATTATTGAACCATTTCAAAAATTATAAAATTCATCATATATATTGTAAAGTAAATAATGTTCTTGATTTTCTAGAAAACACTAGGCTTGAGGTCGAGAGTTAGACCCATTGGACAAATATTAAAGATCTCTTGACCCCTATTTTTAACACAATTCTCAATTATGTGGTTGAACAATGGGTTTCTTGGTCATGACTAACACTTACTCTAATAACTTGGTGTCCTTCAATCCATATGATAATTATGGTTTTATCTATTATAAGAATTTGCTGTTTAAAGACATACATGTGTGAGACAATAACTAGTTCGAATTCTCCCTTCAAGTCATTCATGTAAGGGCTATGACTAAAATTGTGTAGAATAAGGATGAATTTGTTTGTATCCTTCAAGTTGTTAGTCAAATGGTTGAACCCATCATGAGTTCCAATTGAAAGTACCAATATTCATATGATGGAATCATTAAAACTGTTATAATTTTCATAAATATCCAAGTTTTAATAACAAATTTTGTGTTTCCATCACAACTTGTTTTTTATCCTTTGCATTTATATTATTAACATTGTTCTTTGTTCCTACATTTTGCATAAGGGTTTCAGGTCCCTTTAAAACCTGTTTTACCTTAATCAAAAATATTTTTCTTTGTTCCTAGATTAAAATAGGAGACAAGCAAGTTAGGGTAGAGCCCTCTTCTCACATAAATTTGAAAAAATTGATTAAATTTTGAATATTTCTAAGAAATTGATGGTTATGATAAATTCCTTCCAAATCAATTTTTCAACTCTTGGGATAAAAGATAGGTCAATATTGGAGGCATAAGGTTCATAGTTATTGAATTAATGATAAGCCAAGCTATGGGATTGATTTTCCAAGGTAGAAAGTTGTCACACCAAGAGAGAAATAAAGAGAGAATTTATTGACTCCTTCCTAGAGAAGGGTGAGTCCTTGGTTAGCCCTTAGAATGGGTATGAGAGGGAAGCTCTACCTTTTCCTTGGGTGAGTATAATTTGGTATCTAACTAAGTACTTTACTTTCAAAGGTGTCTTTTTTGTTGTTCATGGATATCACTTCCCTCTTTTGGATCATTTTAGGCACAATAACTTGATAATTTTTCCTTTTCTTTTTTCTATCATCCTTGGAATGTCATATTAAGAATGGGTATTCCCCTCTACTTAATCAAGGTTTAATTTATTATATTTATTAGTATGGACTTATATGAACACCTTATATTCTCCTCATTTTTTATATCAATGTAAAACCCATTTCTCACTAAGAACCCCTACTAACAGTTCTAACCATAACAATAGTGGTAAAGGTAAAAATAAGAGTAACCTAAATATCCTACCATTAATTTGAACACTTCCTTTGACTCTGCTAATAATTCTCAAGCTCCTAATCTCATAAGTAAGGGTAAGAAGAAACATTCCACTACTCAATTTGAATCTAGCCACTTTGTGTCCCCTAATCCTACTATTGTTGGCATCAATAGCACTAGTCCTATGTTAAGTGCCCATGCTCATAGAAGGATAATAAAATAAAAAGGAGTGGATTTGAATGCCTTGCAAAAATCTTGATATCTCTAAAAAATAATTAAACTAATATGGGATCCCCTTCTAAAGCTAGTGTTGTTCCACAAAAAATTCAGAATAAAATTTTATACTACTAACCTTGTTATTGCTTCAACCTTCATGCCTCAATATTTCAAAGAGAATGATGATAATTTAGGTTTTTATTCTAGGAAAATTAGAGGGGGGAGAAGGTCTTCTAGGCATGCCAAAACTTCTAATTCTATTAATGGTGGGAGGTTCTTTGTTGGTAGAAATGAGAACAATATATAGGTGAATTATTTATGCAAGAGATAAACTATGTTTTATCCCCTTCATATAACTCAAAAATCATTGAGGAAGACTCTTCTAAGGATGAATGGGAGTTAGAATCTAACTTATTTATTTTGAGTACATTATGTCAATTTCCTCCAATAAGGATGAAGAGGATCTTGAGGATTAGGATGAGGTTACTAATAAGGAGAATAAAGACGTTGAGGATGACATTATGGGTGATGAACTCATAAACATACAAATTATAGTGAAACTTGGTTGAGATGGGTGATACCTTAAAATTTCTCCTTAATAGAATGACCAAACTTAAATATTCCAGTGAAAAGAGTATAACTATGACATTTACAATAAAAAGTGGGTGGAGATGCATGAGAGAATGAACACTCTCTAAAAAAGGATAATCAAAATTGAAGAGGTTACAAATGAGCTTGTCAAAGTTAATGATGATATGATGAGATTTTTTGCTTCTAGTATTTTCATTCTTCAAGTTGATCTCTAAAAACATAAATAAATTTAAGACAAAGAAAATGGAAATTCCAATAAAAGTATGAAGACTATTGGCATGTAGATGGACATGGGTGTTTCTTTGTGGGAGGACAAAATGAAGACTATGTGTAAATATTGGAGATACTTGGTTTCCGTTATAGGGTGTGAGACTCTCCTTCTATCTTGTTTGGGTTTGTTTTGGTGTTGTTAATTATATTGTTTATTTTTTGTTCTTAGGCTATTTTTACATCTCTTTTTTGTTGTGCAACCTAGTCTAGGTTTGTTTTGTTAGCTAGTTCTTATTTGTTCTAGTTCAGTAGTGATATGTTTTTTTTTCTATTTTTTGTTTGGTTCTTAACTCTTTGCTTATTTAAGGGGCTAGGACCCTTTTCCTAACATATTTTATCAAAAAAAAATCTCTCAAAACCAATTTAATGTCAATAAAACATTTAACACTATAATAAAAAACATAGATATACTCAAGAGGAAGACATGACATACAACCTACAAATATATTCTATTAACATAATATCAAAATAGTGATTTATTTCTAACATAAAGATTCTTGATTATAATTTAAATATAACCAATATAACATCTAAACCATTCAATATACAAACTAGGTATTATATATTTATAGCCCTGAATGTACAAGACCTAATTTCCCAAAAAAAAATTCATTGGTGAATTAATCTATATGTTAAGGATACTTTTCATCCATATATGTAATTTCCTAATCATAATAAATCCAATTATCAATGGTCACATGTTTGTTCATAAATTCCTTACACAAAACTATGGTATTTCATGATCTATATAAAAAATATATAAATAATTATTTTTAGATCACCTAAAATATACATGAATATTGTAGACCATGTAACTAAAAACTTATAATTGTAATAAATAAAGAGAATTACCTACCCTTGAAAACAGGTTAATAAGAGGAGAAGCACCAATTTTATTCAAAAGTCAACTCTATAGTTATCATGTTTTGAAATCTCACTATATAGTATTGCTTGAAGAACTAAAACTATTGTAGCTAAAGTACTTAAAAGAATAGAATCATTCATATAAAGGGTCATCTTTTAAATCATTATGATCATTTCATGTAACTTGGATTCATTATTTTCCTCAAATAGCATACAAATATAAGCCACCAACCAACCAATGTGGTGAATAGTGATTGTAGGATTACTGAAGATATCATTCAACTATTTATTTGCATCATGAAGAATAGTATCTATATTTGTACAACTAGAACTCCTTTTCTATTAAGAATTTTCCTCACAAACAACATGATACATAGTGAAGCATACTAAATGAGACATTTTACAGCTATCTAAATTTACACCAAAGAGACGATGATAATAGGCTATTAACAAATTCACTATCCTTGTAACAATTACAATAATATGTGTGGTGGCACTCCCATTGGGAAACCAAACCAATCACTGTGCGGAAGATGAAGTTGTGTTCATTAGCATCAATTATGTGTTGGACAAGGGCTACTCCAAGCTTTGGGTCGAGAGAGATTCCCTCAATATTATTAACTTCCTACTTGGCATTTAGAAGCCAAGTTGGACAATTGAACAGTTGATCATGGATTCTATAATGATGCTAAGATCTTTTAAAGAAATTTGTGTATGGAAGGAAACTCCCTAGTGGATTTCTTTCCAAATGAGGCTATCAGACCATAATTTTAAGGCATGGGAGGAGTACTCTCTCCTTCTCGAGGAAGCAAAAATTTTATTATGAAATGATGGCTAATGTTGTGCTTGTGATTCAAGATGATCAAGTTTTTATGCCATGTCTTATTATTGCACATTTTATGGGTTGTGCTTCACCTATTTTTTATTTGGTGCTTGTATCTCAGCTAGGGTATCAATTAATGGTGACAGTGGATATGGGGGGTTGATAGGAGCAGGATCAAACCTTTTTCCTTTGAGAAATGGAGGAATGAGCATAAAATATGGAGAATTTTAAAGCATGGGCATTTTATCCCCTATCTAGAAAGGCTCCACGGCCATGACCCTAATGCCTTTGTGGATTTTTTCCGTTACTAGCATTATAGAAGGTTACAGGTTAAGGGTATGGATTTTGTGATCAATGAGGAATTTATTTCCTCTATTATTGAGCTATCAATGAATGGCCGTAAATTTTTCAAGGAGAGAAAGAGCAACGATGATGCCATGGACCAGTTCTTCAAATACAATGAGGGAAAGAATTTGATAATGATTCCCTCATGGGGGTATGAATGAACTTTTCTTAAGTGTATTTGGGTTGATGTGGTGGAGTTCATTATGCAGTATGTTACCCTAGATGGTCAATATATTGTTATTTTAGGGCATCACTTTACCTTGCTAAATCATTTTAGACATGGGTTGCATGTTTTGTTTCCTTTCTTTCTTTTGTCATCTTTAGAAGTTTCAATCTATGCTCATTTGAAGAATAGAAGGGCTCTTGTTCTTCATGAGGGTCTCATACTACTCATTATGGAGCATGTGAGACCCCATACTCCTACTAAGTCGATTAAAGGAAAGGAGAAGGCCATAAGTAAGGAGTCTTTTTTGACTGGCTTGGAGACCAGTGTTGATGGTGAAGTTGAATGGAATAAGGAGGAGGATGGTTCGTTGTCTCCTCTGGCAGCCCCCTCTAAAAAAAGAAAGAATGGGAATTTAAGAGAAAGGCTACCTCCAAGAAGCTCATTTTGTAGGAATCGGATTCTCGTGGGTCCCCTTCTACTGGAAATTACACTGATATTATCTCTAGTGGTTCCCAATCTAAGGAGAATGATGAGCTTCTTGGCCAGGATTCTAGTATGGTTGGTCATAAGGAGAAGGTCTTGCCTAATGAAGCAAGGGATAAGGAGGCCAAGGAGATTCTACGAAGGGCCTCCAAATAGATTGTAAAGTTAAAAAAATAGGTAGTGAAAGGTAAGGGTAACAAGGCTCCAAATCAGGAGAATGGGTGGAGGAAAATGTTGTTGAAATCAATGATTCCCCTATTCACCAGTTGTGTAGTGTGGAGGTGTCAGTTGAGAGGTCGGTGCATAAGGACGAGGGGTGAATCCAAACCTTGGTAATCCTGAGCTGTTGAAGGTTAATCCTCTCTCTAAGGATTTCTCATATTTTAATGATGGCAATACTTCCATGTTTCAGCTTCTGGATATGGCTCGTTCAAGGGCCACATGCACTTTTAAGCTTGCCAAGTGGGTGTTGCAGGAATTTAATAAGGTAAATATTAAGAGGAGGGGTTTGAAAGAGAATATGTTAAACCAATCAAAGGTTTCTTCTTCAGACATTTTGATTGAAAGGCTGGTTGATTTAGAGTGCTCCTTTACTGACTTTAAGACCCTGTGTGAGAATCGCCTTAGTGAAATGGAGGGAAAGATTAATGAAACAAATGAAAACATCAAGAAATTATTGTTGGTTAGTCACAGCTTGATCAAGAATAGTGTGGAGCCCCTAAAGGTATTATTTGGTAATATTAGTGAGCTTAGGGAGGATCAATTATACTTTGTACGGATGGTGGAGAAGGAACAGTCTTCTAAGGGTAAGGGGAAGAAGATTGGCAAAGATGAGGCAAAAGGCTCATGTACCAGAACTAGGGGAAACCTTAAGAAGACCTTTGAGGAGGAAAAAAAAGAATTAATGGGCATGGTCAATCTACTCTACAACTAGGAGCTCAAGGTGGCTAACACCTTGAAGAATTTGAAATAGTGTATTTTTCTGTGTTGTTTCATGTTTCTATTTCTTTATTGTGGGGTTGTTGTTTTTTGGTTGTTGGTTTACTTTTGGTTGTTGCTAATGCTTCAATGTCTATCTCTTTCAACAACTTTTTCACTTTTGTGATGTAAAGGGTTTTGAGCCCCTTCAAAACCTATTTTTCCAATATAATCAAAATAATTACAATAATATGACAAAAATAATTGTGTGCTTAATGTAAACTTATAGTGTTTAATTTTATCATTTCAAGCACTGTCTCCTCATTTGCAACATTATATTTTCCTATAAGTTAAGGTAAGCACTATCCTTACTAAAGTTTCTTTTGAGTTCCACTAAACCTATCCCACATAAAGATCCTACAATAAAAGAAATAAAAAAATAACTAAATTTTAATATACTAAATAAATGCACAAATATCATTAGCAACAATATTATCAATATAGGAAGTTACTTTGCATACTCTAGAGAATTATCCTTTTCATTATGTATTTTCATCAAAACTTGAGAATTTATTATAAGATAAAACTTACAAAATTAAATCATCAATATATTTTATAAAGAACTAAAATTCCAAGACTGCATTGATATTTAACTATCATATAAATTGAAGAATGAAGGAACACAAACTTAATGGACAAGAACTTATATTTTCTACTATGACCTCTATGAAACTACAGAAGAATTATAATTTCAACTCCTTTTATAGCGAGTTTACATTCAACTTAACCAAGCATCAAAGTAGTAATGATATCTTTTAATAGATTGAAACATAGAGAAATGGAAGGGGTTGATGGACAAGGTTCTAAATATAAAGAGCCTAGAATCAATTCCACTTTTCTAAGGGTGTTTCATTAGGATACAAATCCACAAGGTATAAATATTGACTTTCAACCTCAAAGGTGAGCCAATTAGACTTGGATATGATCCTTTTGAGTCTTAGAAATGAATTAGAAGTGATTTGGAATGATTGGCCTAATTAAACTATATGACCTAATATTAAAACTACAATATTTTGAAGATGCACAAATTGAAACTGTAAATTGCAGGTGGATTTGGGAAGTGTCAAATGATATGTACCTATCACCAAAAGTAGGATTTGGCATGTGCAGAGGGACTTAGTCACCCTGTAAGAGTTGGTATAGAATAAATCTACACCATGCAAGATTTGGCTAAAGATTATAGCCACCCAAGATCTAGGAACTTCATGAAATCACAAGAGAGATCAATATCCAATGCTCAAGATTGCAATGTAATTAATTATCCAAGAATTCAATATTGTTGATTTATGCATGAGACCACCTGGTTATATAGCCAAGGTGAGATATAGGATTGAACAAGATTATGACAAGTGTCTTAATCCTATGGCATGTAACAACTTATCACAAATACCTAGGACATATGTGTTATAAGTCAAAAGATAAGATAAGATCTAATGACAACTAGCAGTAACACCTTCTAGAAAGATTCTTTCCTAGGACCTAAGTAAACTTAACATGTAAATAATTCCCCTAAGTCCCCTAGTAATGAATTAACTAGGTGCAATACTCTATTTACACCAACACACCTCCTTAAGTGCAACTTAGGGAGTAGTGGATTATTATGCAAATGACACAAAGATGGGTCCCAGCTACGAGGCCATGTTAGGTACCCATGTACAAATGCAAATGAAATCTCTCACAAATGAAGAAAATGGGAAACCCTAGTGGGACAATACTCCTCCCCAAAAGATAGATGAAATTAAAAAAATGCTCTCACGAATGAATGAGAAGGAAAAAATCACATGTGAGGAAAAAGTCCCCCCATAAGAGAGAAGAAGAAGAGAGACCATGCAACAGCCCCCCCTCAATGTTGAGTCTCCTGCAATGATGGTGGAAGCTTGAAATTGAAGGTTGAAGATGATCCAAAAGTGTTGAACAACATTCCTCCCCTTAGGAAGAAACAAAACTAGGATAGTATGCAAGATTTCTTCCCACTATTGAAAGGAAGATGCGAGAAGAAGGATGTTGTGTGATGCCTTTGAAGAATTCTCAAGTGTCTCTGTTGTCATCTAGAATTGCACCCTGTGCAAAGTTTACAAGAAACTAAGCATTCTAGAGCAACATGGGATCACTCCAAGGCTGTGGGTCACCTATGGTTGAAGTGAACCTCTGGAGAAGGCCAGCTTCCTTTGGGTATCACCTAAACTATTGATTCTTCAAAAGGAAAAGGGGAAGAGATGCATAAAATGGAAAAAACTAAACCTATTGGTGATACACCGTATTAATGAGAAATCATGAAATGAACACAGGAAAACACACACTTGAAAGCTTGAATTCAATTGATTTACATACCCAGAACAACCTCTTTCTAATTTAATGCTTTAGTCCTAACAGGTTTGGCCCACACATACACCTTGGGAAGGAAAGATCAATTTCAAGACCTTAAGATATAAATGCAAAAATGTGAAAACACAGTTATAGACTCGCATGTGCAAAAGAGATACAAAAATGAGAATCAATACCAATATGAACATGAACTTTCAAGGTAAATTCTGTGTTGTATTCAAAATTCCAGTTGAGTTACAGAAAACATACATTGACTGAGAAAGGATTGATTGAAAATCACTAACTCCTTAAGGTGTGCAATCAGAACTATTTACAAAAAAGGCAAAAATGCCTTATATACAGACTGTACATCGGCCCCTTAGGGCTTACAAAAAATATCCTAATTCAAGATAGGATTTTCCCCTAGATCTTTTGTCGAGTTAATGTTGGATCCTGCATGTCCCTATTGTTGGTGTCGGTGTGAAAAACCACTCCTGGGGAAGCCTTCTCCTGATCTTTTGTAGCATTAATTCTTCTTATCCATCATGTCCAGCTACCGAGTCCCTCGTTGAAGAGCCACATTGAATGTCCCCCAAGCTTAGAACAAACATATATTGTATTCATGTTGCATTCATCTTGAGTTGGCATTCCATGTTCTGATCAAACTACCACAATTCACCTTAGATCCCTCTAGTTAGTCGAGCACCCTCCACGCAAGCCCTGCAGCTGGTCAAAAATCCCTTTGAATGGAAAAGCATCGCGGCAAGACACTAAAAGTGTCTCGCCGATGCAATCATGGCCCTCTGAAACTATCGGCACAGCACATGACGGTTGGTGAGACATTACGTGGGCTTTAGAATTCATATTGATTATCACTAAGGCCATCGGCAAGACATAATTCTATTGCCAAAACATTATGTCGAAAGACCCCACTCTTTAGCGAAGGCACCCTATTTCGGTGGGATAACACTGCATTCAGCAAGACTTCCAGCAATGTTGGATCCCCTTCTCTGAGTGTCTCTGTCATATCGGCATCTCCCTTTGTCGCCGAGACTCTATAGTGAAGTCTCAAGTCTTGGCGAGGCCTTTCCTCTATCCTCGGTGGTTCATTTGTTTTTTTGGCAACACATACGCCGAAGGAAAATTCTTGCCAAAACCTGTGCCTATCACCAAGACACATTATCTTCGCTAAGACCTCTTGTAGACCCATTGTGTCTGCCCGAAGAGCTCCCATTGTGCTTTCGGCAAGAGTGTTGCGGAACTGCTTTTGTCTTTGTGAGGGTCCATCCTTCCTTTCGGCGAGACTTTCGCCTTTGCTAAGACCTCCGGGCAACTTCATTTACCTTTGTCGAAATGTCCATCTGTCGCCCAGAATCATACCGAATATATCACATCATCGATGAGACAATGATTGGTCGCTAAGACTTCCTGTCGAGCCCGAAATGCTATGCTGAAACCTCTATGTTTGGTGAGACTCACGCCGATGCCACCTCATTTGATCTCTTCGGCATGACACCTATCCTTCGGCAAGACATCCTGCCGAAGGCAATATCCTTTGCCGATGCTGCCCTTGTTTCGTTTTGGAGGCTCCTACATTCGGTGAGACTCCTGCCGAATCTTTTCGCCCTTCACCGAGCTCTGCTTCATTTCGGGGAGACATCTCCACCTCGGTATGACATTTTGGCCAAGCTATCTCCTTATGCCGAAAAGAACCCGTGTGAAGTTGATAAGACCTCGACCTTCGCTAGGACTTCTCACTGAGCGATGTAGGTCTCCCCGAAGCCATTAGTTGCTGAGAATCTCGCCGAATAGCGATTGAATGGCCTATCAGCCAAGGAAAGTCTACGCGGTAAGAGGTCATGTTGAACCCTCTCCATTATAGCGATAGGCTCTGCAGGCTCATTCAGCATGACAAAGACTAGGTCTCAATGACCTGCTCAAGATAGAAAGAATCAAATAGTCAGTCGGCCAGACAATAGGAGAGTCCTGTCGACTTTCTCCTTAGATGATTTTTTCATGCCGAATACTCCCAAGGTAGCTTCTCCCACCAAGTTCCTTGTGACCTAGCAACAGATGTAGAATCCCTGCCCTTGTGTGAATGTCCCACTTGCCTCTGAAGATCTGACATTTGATTACCTCAGCTGATTTAACTGTAGGTGAAATAGAGGCAACAATTCTGGTGACCTTTGCAGGATGTTTTCCTGGTAAACATGAGAACCAGTGACTAGGCTTATCCATTGGGTATGGAGTCATTAGAAAACTCAGAGAACAATTAGAACATTAGTTTTGCACATGGCCCTGACCTCATGAGATTTATGGGACACAACAAGTGGCCAAAATGGCAAGACAGGGGAAACAAAAAGAGAAAATATATACTATGCTGAAACAACACTTATGGAAAACATAAAGTCTACACTATTATGTACAATAGATAGATCGGTCAGATTTGAAAACAGGGCTTAAGGTGTATCCCATTGACTAGGATAGGAAGCACTTCACCTTCTGTTGTAGCTAGTTGATATGCATTGCGTTCCTTACAGCCTTCAATAATAAATGGACCAGTCCACATATTGTTGAACTTTGTGTGATGGCTTGGTCTGCTTTTAAGAATGTCCCACCTGAGCACGAGGTCTCCCTCTTTAAAAGACTTTACTGTAGCCCTTTTTTTGAATGTCTTCTTTGTCTGGAGCTAATGATCCTCCAAAGTTTTCATTGCTCTATCCCTTGATTCTTCGAGCTCCATGAGCTTTGCATACCTTACAGACATTAGGTCTTGTCCCTCAGGCACCTCCAACTGGTGAACAATGTCTAGAGCGAGAAGCTCCACAAATAGGGGCAATCTTGCCTCTTTACCATAAACCAACATATATGGTGAATTGCCAATAGGCCTCTTAGGGGTCACTCTATCTTCCCAAAGTGCATTCTTTAAACTACTTGGCTAGGTCTTTTGGCTATCTTCGATGGTTCTTTTAATAATTCTAATGAGGTTCTTATTCATGCTCTCAGCTAGGCCATTACCTTGAGGGTAATAATTTGAAGATGTGTTCAAATGAATGCCATGCTTGATGGCCCAGTCGGTTACCCTTAGACCCGTGAATGCAAGGGAATTGTCAGATATGATGGAGTCAGGTACTCCAAACCTAGTGACTATATCTTCATAGAAGTTCAACACTGAGGATTCCTTTGCTTCCTTTAATGCAACCACTTTTGTTCACCTCGTAAAATAGTCAGTGGTTGTAAGTACCCATTCGTGACCAACACTAGAAGGTGGATTTATTGGTCCAATAAAATCGATGCCCCAGCTCATGAAGGGTTGCTCCACTTGAATTGGATGCAGGGGCATAGTAGGCAGCCTTTCCTTTCCTGAAAACAAAGCACATTTGATGCACTTTCTTGACCAGGCATACGCATCCTTGAACAAGCTAGGCTAGTGGTAACCAGCTCTCATGACCTTCCAGGCAGTAGTTTTGGGAGAAAAGTGACCTCCTGCAGCTCCATCATGAAACTCATGAAGCACTTTTTCAATTTGGTCACTATGAATGCATCTTAACAGGACACCATTCAGATCCTTTTTAAAAAGAACATTATTTACCATCACATATGGTATAGACTGCAATCTAAAGTATCTCCTTTTAGCTCTGTTTAATCCTAATGGGCATTCACCAGTCTATAAGAAATGGGTCATATCTTGGGCCCAATTGGTTGTCTCTATAGGTACATCATCCTGAGCATCCTGAAGTTCATTTGTATTGGCAAGGATAACGTCCTTTTCAAGTTTACCTTCACTATTTGACCCTGCAGCGAGGTGTTCACATAAACCTTTGCCTCTTACGAGCTTGGTGATCTTAATATCTATGTCATACTCCATGACCTTGGTGACCCATCCTGCTCTTTTTTCATTTAGATCCTTATTCAACAGAAACTCCTTCACACTTGAGTGTGCCACCAGAATATGGATTTTATTATGAGAAATCAAAGGCTTGAATTTCTTTAGGCTTCTGATCACAGCAAGGACATGCCTCTCCACAAAGGAGTATTTTTGTTCATAGTCAACCAAACCTTGGCTGAAGAAAGCTATTGGTTGTTCTAAATTCTCTTTATTTTTTTGAACCAATATTGTAGAGATATTACTTGTGCTCCCATAAGCATACAAATAAAAATCTTCAGAAAAATTGGGATTTACCAGCATGGGAGTTGTTGCTAAGGCCTCCTTGACCTTTTCAAAACTATTCTTGGCATCCTTTGTCCAACTGAAGACGGTATTTTTCTTTAACATAGTTGTTAAAGGCTGTAACAGATTTGCAACATCAGGGATGAATCTTCTTAGGAAGTTGATCTAGCCCAGAAAGCTCTGTAGGCCCTTCTTGTGATTAGGTAGCGGTAACTCAAGTATGGCTCTGACCCTTTCCGGGTCAATAGTAATTCCCTACTTTTGACACTATGTGTCCTAATAGTTTCCCTTCGTGGACAGCAAAGATGTTGTTCCTTGGATTGAGGGAGATACTGAACTCTCTACATTTTTCAAACACTTGACTAAGATGCAACAGATGTTCAACAGCATTCTTGGAATATACTGTGATATCATCTAGGTAAATCAGTATGATTTTGTTGATCAAACTTTGAAATGCCATGTCCATGGCTCTCTAAAACGTGGCACCAGCATTGGACAAACCAAAAGGCATCCTTTTGTATGCCATGGTGCCCCATTTAGTTGTAAAAGCAGTCTTAAACTGATCTTCCTCTTTAACCAGCACCTGATTATATCCCGAGAAACCATCTAGCAATGAAAACCTTTCAAAACCAGCAACCTCCTGTAAGATTCGTCCCATGGAGGGCAGTGGGTAGTGGTCTTTTAGAGAGGATCGGTTAAGATCCCTGAAGTCTACATAGAGCCTTATCTCACCGCTTTTCTTTCTGACCGGTACAAGATTAGAAACCCATGAAGTGTGCTTGATAGGGAAGACAATACCTCCCTCAACTAGTTTAGTCAACTCCTTAATCATTAGAGGCTCAAGTTTAGGATTCAAAGGCCTTTGTTTCTGTCTTACTGGCTTGGCGTTAGGCTCTAATTCAATTGTATGCTGAGCAATATGGGGATCAAATCCTTTCAAATCTGAATACTCCCACGCAAAGACATCATGAAATTCTTGGCACAAAGCAACAAAAGCTTGTCTATCTTTAGGTGAACAAAGTTTGCCTATCTTAAGAAGTTTACCCTTGAAAATATCCAGCTCTTCATAGTGTTCTTCTTTGATTTGCAAGCCAGCTCTACCCTTTTTGAGCTGATCATTAGTATTGAAAATCGATTCTAAGGTAACTAGGCCTTTGGGCAATTTGTTTGTCTTCAGCTGTATGACTTGATCACCATACTACTGCTTGAGTTTTTCCTGATTCACCATGGAGAACTGATCTTCCTCAAGCAAGAAGGAAAGGATCTGCTCATCACTGTCAAAAACTTACCAGTGGATGTTGTTGTCAAGGATTGATGGTCTGACTACAACCTTGACATACTACTGCACCTTCTCCTTTCTATGTCATCTGGAATATCAAACTGTGCTCCAATGGCTGTGAGCCTGTCAGCATGCTTGTTCTGATTTCTTGGGATAGACACTAAATTAAAGGCATCAAAATCTTCGAGCATGTTCCACACTCTGTTTCTATAGGACTTTAATGTGTCATTTTTAGCAACATTCAGGCCCCTTACTTGATTAACAATTAATTCACTGTCCCCATGGACTTTCAAGTTGGTTATTCCTCTCTTTCTTGCCCACTTTAGACCTTGAACAAGGCCTTCATATTCAGTAGTGTTATTGGAGAACACAAAAGCAAAACGGAATGCAGAGTAATACTTATTACCTTGTGGAGAAATCAACATTGCACCTCCTCCTACTCCATTTTTACTTCTAGAACCATCAAAGAACATCTCCCAAAGTCCATTAAGGGGCTGCAATAACTGATCTGCATCCTTCTCCAAGTTTGGAATCTTTGTATTAGGCTCAAGAATGACGTAGTTTCCCATACCAGCATCTTGAATGAGGTCTCCAAGACTGTCCGATACATTTTCAACTGCCCATTCATACAGCAGCATGTCAAGAACAGCTTATGATTGGAGTTCTTGAGCAGCATCTCGTTCATTGTCAGTAAAAACAACACAATTTACATTTGCAGCAGAAGGAGCAACATTGATGGGGCTTGGGTTATATGGCTCAATGTGGTCTTTGGCCAATCTTTCAGACTTGATGGTAACCTTGGTTCCATATCTTGTTCTGAATAGCATATGTGACCAATCGGCCGACACATAACCACCTATCTTGGTTGTAAAGTCTCTAGATAAACACAAGGAAAAGAAAGGTGGAAGGTCTATGACACATATGTCTTGAGGGACTGAAAAATTTGGACAAGCATGCAAAGTGAGATTTAGATCTTTGATGATACCCAAAGTATTAACCGAAGTGCCATCCAATTGGATCACTCCCTTCTCCAAAGGCTGGTATTTTAGTCCAAGTTTGTTAGCAATCTGTTTTGGCATGACGGAGCTGCTAGCTCCACTATCTACCATACAATTATGGACTAATTTGTCACCAATAATCACTGATACATAGAAAGGAGGTGGATTAACTCCTTTTTTATCCTCTATGCAAGGCTGCTGATCATTTCCCCAAGAATCATTTGTTAACACGGCTCTAACCTGACCTATTGGGGGCTCGGATTCATCAGACATTTTCAAACTTGATAGGGCTGATTGTAACATATCCTTTTGACCGGGGATGACTAAAGAATCCCACATAGACATGGTTACATTTGTCCTTCTCATGCTATCTAGAATGTTAAAAGGTGCAATTGGATTTTTATTGTGTACCTTTATGCCAGTATGATCAGCTTGTAAGCGTGGCTGCTCCTTGTCTGGGAATTGTTGATCTCTTTGCCAACCACTAGTCACTCGAGAGGTAGATGGTTCCATAGCTGCCCCCCTTCCTTTGTCTGCTACTTGATCAAGCTCAAATGCTCTCTTCTTTGCTCTGGTATTGGCTGCAACTGGAGAGCTATCCTCATTCAACCCACAGAATTCTTGACCTTGCCAATTAAGCAGGGTTGTATCATTGTTGAATTGGTCTTGATGTTGAGAAGATGCATCATTACATGCACTCTGTTGTGGACCTAAAGCATTTTGTACCATCAATGCTTGATTTAAGAGTCCATTTGAACAAGTGGCTTGATTATGAGGCTAGTTACAAGGGTAGCACCACTCATAATCAGCTACTAAGTTGTTTTGAGTGGGAACCAAGTCCCTTGCTGCACTAACAGGTGCTGGAGCATAGGCCTGAAAAGGCCTTGTGTTCACACTCTATCTTGGGCCCTGATAATTGCCCTGGTATTGCTGTCTATTCCCTTGGAGTTGTTGCTACTGGCCTTGAAAAGGCTGACTTGAGGCTTGATTTTGCTGTTGATAAGGCCTGGCATAGGTATGTTGCTTTTCCAAGTTCACTAACTTGTTGCCAAAAGTCTGTAAAAGACTTTTGATCTCTTGTAATTCATTTGATGAGCTTGAAGCAATGCTTTCTTGCTTGTCAATGGTTGGAACAACAGCTAGCAGTGTTGGTAGAGCTGGTAAAAGTGTGAAAGGAGGTATTTGCAAAGGGATGTTTGCGTGAATTTTTGGAAATATTGGCATTGGTGGCCTAGGAGCAAGCTTACCAGCTTGTATTAAGTTGTTTTCAGCTCTAATAGCTATTTCAAAGGCATCTCATAAAGACACTCCTCCCATTGACTATATCATGACATCTATATCGCTATTCAGAGCTCTCAAAAAGTATAGGAATGCATACTCTAGAGGTGACCTACCATTGCAGGGATTCTATCCCAAGTTCTTTGAAATCTAAAGTTGAAGTCATTCATCTGCTCTTGCGGAGCCCTCTTAATTGCAGTCAGTTGCTCCAATAGAGACAAGTTGTCAGACCTGTCTTAGAATTGCTTGTGCAATTTTTCTCCAAAGTCATCCCATGTTGCAATTGAACTGATCGGTAAGCTCTTGTACCACTACATAGCTCTTCCTTTCAGTGAAGTAGCCAATAGTCTCACTGCAACGTCCTCTTCAGTTATGTGGTGGACTCCGCATAACGAAGCCACATCTCTCAAATGTTCAATGGGAGTAGTTTGATCTTCTCCCGTGAAAATTGGCAGACTCTTCAGGGCTGCCATTAGAATATCATTGTGTTGCACCAAGTTCAAAGGATTCCCTATGTTGAAAGCAACAAAGGGTTGATTCCTTGGAGCGGCCATTGAAGGTATCTGATGTTGTTGTACCGGTATTCTAGATGAAGCTAAGGATGAGATAACAATGTGTCATCTTACAGATGGAGGAGTGGACTGGGTTCTTCTAGAATAGATAGTTGTTGCTCCTCTCTTCTTTGCTGCTCTGCCTTTCCTTCTTGGTGGTGATAGCTGCAAATATTCAAATGAACCTAAGCTGCCTCTAGTTTGAACTTTTCTCATAAACTGAAGAAGGCATGGATTTCTGGAGTTCTTCCTCTTTGTGGAGTCACTAAGTATGCCAAAAGGACTTCTATAAAGCCTGATAATTCACTGGTTGCATACCAAGCCAGTAGTTTAAACAAATTCTTGTCCCACCGGGCGTGCCAGAAACTGTTGTCACCTAGAATTGCACCCTGTGCAAAGTTTACAAGAAACTAAGCATTCTAGAGCAACATGGGATCACTCCAAGGCTGTGGGTCACCTATGGTTGAAGTGAACCTCCGGAGAAGGCTGGCTTCCTTTGGGTATCACCTAAACTATTGATTCTTCGAAAGGAAAAGGGGAAGAGATGCATAAAATGGAAAAAACTAAACATATTGGCGATACACCGTATTAATGAGAAATCATGAAATGAACACAGGAAAACACACACTTGAAAGATTGAATTCAATTGATTTACATACCCAGAACAACCTCTTTCTGATTTAATGCTTTAGTCCTAACAGGTTTGGCCCACACATACACCTTGGGAAGGAAAGATCAATTTCACGACCTTAAGATATAAATGTAGAAATGTGAAAACATAGTTATAGACTCGCATGTGAAAAAGAGAGATACAAAAATGAGAATCAATACCAATATGAACATGAACTTTCAAGGTAAATTATGTGTTGTACTCAGAATTCCAGTTGAGTTACAGAAAACATACATTGACTGAGAAAGGATTGATTGAAAATCACTAACTCCTCAGGGTGTGCAATCAGAACTATTTACAAAAAAGGCAAAAGTTCCTTATATACAAACTATAAGTCGGCCCCTTAGGGCTTACAAAAAATATCCTAATTCAGGATAGGATTTTCCCCTAGATCTTTTGTTGAGTTAATGCTAGAGCCTGCGTGTCCCTGTTGTTGGTGTCGGTGTGAAGAACCGCTCCTGGGGAAGCCTTCTCCTGATCTTTTGTAGCATTAATTCTTCTGATCCATCGTGTCTAGCTATCGAGTCCCTCGTTGAAGAGCTGCATTGAATGTCCCCCGAGCTCAGAACAGATATATATTGTATTCATGTTGCGTTCGTCTTGAGTTGGCATTCCACGTTCTGATCAGATTGCCACGATTCGCCTTAGATCCCTCTAGTTAGTCGAGCACCCTCCATGTGAGCCCTGCAGCTGGTCAAAAATCCCTTTGAATGGAAAAGCATCTCGGCAAGACACTAAAAGTGTCTCACCGATGCGATCATGGCCCTCTGAAGCTATCGGCACAGCACATGATGGTCAGTGAGACATTACGTGGGCTTTAGAATTCATATTGATTATCACTGAGGCCATCGGCAAGACATAATTCTATCGCCAAAACATTATGTCGAAAGACCTCACTATTTAGCAAAGGCACCCTATTTTGGCAGGATAACACTACATTCAGCAAGACTTTCGATGATGTTGGATCCCCTTCTCCGAGCGTCTTTGTCATATCGACATCTCCCTTTGTCGCCGAGACTCTATAGCGAAGTCTCAAGTCTTGGCGAGGCCTTTCCTCTGTCCTTGGTGGTTCCTTTGTTTTTTCGGCAAGACATACGCCGAAGGAAAATTCTTGCAAAAACCTGTGCCTGTCGCCAAGACACATTATCTTCACTAAGACCTCTTGTAGACCCCTTTTGTCTGCCTGAAGAGCTCCCATTGTGCTTTCAGCAAGAGTCCTGCCAAACCGCTTTTGTCTTTGTGAGGGTCCATCCTTCCTTTCGGTGAGACTTTCGCCTTTGCTAAGACCTCTAGGTGACTTCATTTACCTTTGCCAAAATTTCCATCTGTCGCCCAGAATCATACCAAATATATCACATCATCAGTGAGACAATGATTGATCGCTAAGACTTCCTGTCGAGCCCGAAATGCTATGCCGAAACCTCTATGTTTGGTGAGACTCACGCCGATGCCACCTCGTTTGATCTCTTCGACATGACACCTATCCTTCGGTAATACATCCTACCGAAGGCAATATCCTTTGCTGACGCTACCCTTGTTTCATTTTGGAGGCTCCTACATTCGGTGAGACTCCTGCCGAATCTTTTCGCCCTTCACCGAGCTCTGCTTCATTTCAAGGAGACATCTCCACCTTGGTATGACATTCTGGCCAAGTTATCTCCTTATGCTAGAAAGAACCCGTGTGAAGTTGGTAAGACCTTGACCTTTGCTGGGACTTCTCACCAAGCGCTATAGGTCTCCCCGAAGCCATTAGTCGCCGAGAGTCTCGCCGAATAGCGATTGAATGGCCTATCAGCCAAGGAAAGTCTACGCGGTAAGAGGTCATGCCGAACCCTCTCCATTATAGCGATAGGCTCTGCAGGCTCATTCGGCATGACAGAGACTAGGTCTCAGCAACTTGCTCAGGATGGAAAGAATCAAACAGTCAGTCGGCCAAACAATAGGAGAGTCCTGCCAACTTTCTCCTTAGATGATTTTTTCATGCCGAACACTCCCAGGGTAGCTTCTCCCACTGAGTTCCTCATGACCTGGCAACAGATGCAGAGTCCCTGCCCTTGTGTGAATGTCCCACTTGCCTCTGAAGATCTGACATTTGATTACCTCGCTTGATTTAACTGTAGGTGAAATAGAGGCAACAGTCTCCACGTTGATGTCAAAATTTTTCATGCTCCAAATAGGTGTTCTAGGCCACACTTTCGAAGAAGAGAATCAAGAATCTCCTAGGAATTATTGTAGAACACAATCCAAAGATAAATATGCCTCCTCTAAAGATAAATAAGCCTCCTCAAAATGCTATCCTAAAGAATCCACACTCACGTCAAGCTACAAAGAATGATCATGTAGAGGATGAACAAGAGGGTCAGAGTGTTCCCTCACAACATTTGAAGAAGGATCATCTCAATCAAAGAGAATATGAATGCAATCAATGATGTCTCCCAAATCTAAAATGCGAGACTCACAAAACAAACCAATAATATATGTCAAGTACTCATCCCAAGTAGTCGTCTTTGGAAGATAATGAATGGCCTATTTCATTGAATCACAAGGAGCCAAAAATGTGGCAAAACAAGCATCATTAGGTACAGCAATAGATGAATAAGATGGAATATCAACACTTTTCACAAGATCCTCAGTAGATGAAACAATACCAAGATTCAGGTGATTGGATGTTGAATCTCCTCAAAAAGTGTCCACACTAGATGCCTCAATGTGAACATCTTTTGAATCAATAGTAGGAGAAAACTTTGAGAAGGTGTAGACTCAAGATTGGTGATCAACCTCACCAATTGCAACTATATCTCTACTATGCAAATCCTATATTATGACAAAATCTGATGTGAAGTCAGCACTCTTTCCTGCTCCACCATGTGTGATCTAATAGATAGATAGTATATTGGTTAACAATGAAGGCACACAAAGAACATGATTGAATGTTCCATCATCCACATCAATGGATCCTTTCCCACAAACACGCATATATGTGTTGTTCTCCATCAGGATGTGTGGTGATGAACAAGTCTTAAATAAAGAGAAGATACTCTCTAATTAATCCATGTGATGTGAGGCTCCTGAATCAAGTATCCACCTCTCTAACTCAGAATATGTAACTACAATTGCTTGACCCTTATATATTTTGGTCTTTTATGAAGAAGAATAATATGAACCCTTTGATGATGAAGACTCGTTGATTTGATGCTTCTTAAGAAGATGCTTCAACTCATCAATTTGTTTTGAATAAAATTGGTGTTCATCATGCCCTAATTTCTTGAAATATGCACATATAGGCTTCTCCTTCTTAGATGATTCACCTTTAGAGGGAGAGGATTCAAATTCTTTATGTGGCTTGATCTTTTCCTTCTTTTGCTTCTTATCAAGATTCCCTAATTCTTTCTATATCTTAGACTCACTAGCCAACAATGCTTGTGACTTAGACTTGATTAGAGCCATATTAGTTACTTATCTTCCTCTTGGATTAGGAGATATGCAAAGTCATCAAACTTAGGATCAACATATGATTCTCCCATAGAAATTTGATGGATATGAAAACCAAAAACAAACACTGAATATACTTAGGACCAAGCTTGGATAACACATTTAGAGTCAATTGTAAATCATCTTTATCAATGTTGCAATCTTTCAATTATGTTCTTAGTTGTTTAACCTTGGAGATGTAGTCATAGATGTGGTCTAAACTTTTAGGATCAAGATTCATCAAATCATTATCAATTCGATATCCCCTAATCTTATCAGTTTACCATACAATTTCTCAAAATCCTCCCAAGCCTCTTTTGTTAGGAAAAATATGGTGTCTCAACCTTTGATTGTTCCCATAGCGTTGATTTTTCTATATATTGAATGTTGTTAATTTTCTCACATTGTCTTTTTGAGTTACAACTTGCAGTTTCTTTTGCTGATGAGGAGTCAAGTTGGAAAGTTGTTTTTACAGGTGGAGTTGTGCATGAAGGAATTTTCTATTTACATGTTGAGTTTTGATAGTTGATTTAGAAATGTCTAATATGTGCATTGTAAGCTCTATAAATATGATTTTCTTCTTGAGGAGTTGTGAGAGGAGATATTGAATTCACAGGGGTTATGCTGTCATATTTTCTCCAAATGGAACAAAATGTAAATCTCCATGTAAAGGCTTAGAGCCTGCAATTGTATTGTAACTATGTATTTGGTTGTTGAATAATAAAATGGATCTATTCTTTTGGAGGGTGGGGTTTTTTACCCAAAAGGGTTTTCTCCACATAAATTTTGTGTTCATGTCTTTTGTTCTATCTTTCATGTTTAATGATTTCGTTTATTGAATCTGTTTAATGCATGTTGTTGAAATTGGTTGACCTCACATGATCTAAAATTGCATTAGCTTTCCTCTAAGGATTGATGGTGGAAAATAAACTATGTTTGATTCCACTTTATTGCATAGTTGTATGTGTTTTTGAGGTTCTCTTAAGAAACATAGCTTACCGAAGGCACTTATTGATCTCAGTTATTCATTCTAGGATGAATCAATTTCCCTTCACTTGGTATTAGAGCTTTCTTCTAGGATTTGCTTTTTTTTTGCATGTGCAAGTTTGTGTGTTGCATGTACTTGCATGGACTCACATGTGGCTTGCATGTAAGAATTCCTGGTGTTTCTAGTTTTGGGTATTCCTTCTATGAAGATTTCTTAGCCTGGAAAGCTTGAGGAAGTCTGAAGGAATTGGCTAAAGATTGATCCTTTGGGAGTGGAATTTCTTGCTTTTTTTTTTAGTTTCAGGAGACAGCACACAGCTTGAAGGATAGTGAAGACAAAGAAAATGGAGTTGATCATTGGATGATCTAGAAGCTGCTGAAATAGCCTATCTCCCTCGGATGCATGTGCATGTTGGTGGTTATGGAGTTGGCCTGAAATGGGCTTGGAGTTCCTGAACTGCTTTTTCCTTTTATGGATGCTTTGCACTTGCATGGATCGGATTCATGTTCTTTGGATCTAATGGTTTTATAGATTTTCCTAAAAAATCTATGGTGATGCCCATCTATGATAATCCATTATTCTAGTTTAACCATTATGGTGCTTTTTCAGACTTTTGAGTCTTCTAGATGTGAAGTGGGTGTGGAACACAATGGTTTTGCAGGTTTTACATGGTCAAAGAAAACTTGTGGTTTTGTGGAGCTTTGGTTAAGATATTTTCTAGGCCCTAGCTTTTGAGGTGTTACTAGATGAGATAGTTGTAGTTTTTCATGCATGCTTTGTGCACGGTGTAAGGAGGTGAGATGCTTTCTCTACATGGGGTGTTGGTATGTGATTAGTCACTCAGCATTCTTGTGGTGATGCTTGGTGGATTCCTTGATTATGGTGCTCATTATGGAAATTATTGGAAAATTGAATCTAGGTTTGATCCGGTGCTTGAGTCATGTTGTCTACATGGTTATTCTCTTTCAAATCTCAGATTTGTAGTTTCCAATGTGATAGTGGGTTTGCATGTTACATTGATTGGATCTATGGGTTGTACAATGTTGTGGGTTGTCTTTACCTACATGATTGCATAGATGACTTGGAAGTGGATTGTCTATATCCACGAGGTTTGATTGTGTGCTGATGAAGACTTGTTATATGGCCTTATTTGTGGTCACTTGTGCATTGTTGTGGTTGCTTTGAGACGAGAGGATGGATGATATGTGAGTAACTAGATATTCAGTGTTGGAGTCCTATAGCATGGTGTATTTCCTTTATTTGGAGATCTTGGTTTCACTTGGTGTGATCAATAATACACTTGTATGTGTGTGGACCTAAACGATTTTCAGATTTGGGAGATGGTGTATCATGTGCTTGGCAAGCTTGGTACCATGGTTCAGTGGGAGTTCTAGCAGTGACTGTGTATCCATCACTATGTGGTGAATGATATTCTTTAGTGGTGTAGATGTTTTAGAGGGACTCTTAGATCCTTTTGTTGCAGAAGGGTTTCTTCACATTTGCATGTGAGAACTATTTGAGGATGTGTAGCATCTCAGAGCCATGGAGGACTCTTATGGTCTTTGGGTTGAGGTGTTGGTGGTGCTTGAAAGGTGAAGTTGGTTTAGAGTTTGTTTGTTTTATGTCATGGTATACTCTTGATTGCACATTGGAGTTTTGGCATGATGCATTGCTCTTGAGACCATGTTATGTTTACTTGGAGCATGGGATCTCCTAAGGGGGATGGTAAGATCATAATTCCATGATAATTTCCTAATTCATATGATTGGATCTTTGACAGTGGTCTGGTGATTCTCTGTGTTTTGAGTGCATTGGTCATATTATTGAGAACTTCATGATAGTATAGTGATGCATTTGGAGTTTAGCATGAGATGATTATTTTTTGGTGATCATGGATACATGGAGAATGAGGTGAGGTTGTATTTCTCTTGAGATGAGAGAAGTGTTGTTGATATGCTTACTATTGATGAGATTTCAGAAGAAATTCTGAGGATCCTGCACCTTGGTTGGACATGAGTTCAATAGAGACATATGAGGAGATTGCTCTTGGAGGAGTCATGATGGCTAACATATCTTGGAGGAGAATTCTCATTCTCCACTCTTGGTCTACTCAACAGCTTATTGCTTGAGAGGTGTTTCCCATTGTTTCTCTCGGGTGCTTTATGCTTTCTTTCATAGGCATGGATCTTGAGCTACTATTAGATGGTTCTGAAGGATTCATTGTGAGAGATGGATATCATGGTATCTCCTTGGGTTTTCATTTTCAGTTATGATGATCATAGGGGATGGTATTGAGCTGATTTCTTGAGATGGGAAATGGAGTAGTTTGATCTGGTTTGAGAAGCTTACATCTATGTAGATACATGATGCATATGTTATGTTTGATCTCTTGAGGTTGAATGGGTTTGGATGTTTTTATGGCTTTACTTGACATAGTTGGCACTTAGAGGTGTATGTAGAAGGGCATGCTACATGTTTATGATTTTTAGATTTTTCTCTTTAGTCTGTTTCTTCTTCCTATATGTTTGGATTCATATGACTTTAGATGTGAGATTTATATGTGGAGCTATGGTGATCACTAGTTTGTGATCATGTGTTGTCACTTGGTTGATGACATGGAGGTTCTTGTATCTCTTTCTTCTATTGTATATGGATAACATGGGAGAGTTGTGGAATATTGCTAATAGATTTGTCTTGCAGCAGTTGGTTGCAGAATTTTTAGATCTTTTTGGATGGTCCTTGGTACTACATGGCTACACTTTCTATGTTTTGTGATCGGTAGACTCGGTATTCCTTTGATATTTTCAGATTTGGCATTACCCATGCAGTGGGAGTTCCTGGATGTGTTTGGTCTTCTTTGAATGGTTGGCACATGGAGCTTGTATTTGTTGTTGATGGGTTGGCTATCTAGGTGGCATTGTTGATGTGGATACCTTCTAGGTATGGGTGATTGGATGGATTATTTCTTGTTGTGTGTGCTATTTTCAGTCGCATGGGTTGGTTAGTTGGATGGTAGCAATCAGTTTTTGGGTTGTTGTTCTAATTGATATTCTATCTTGTTTTCTAGAGGATGACTTCACGGTTGTGTTTGGGTTGTAGGATTTGAAGTTGATGTTGTTGATGCTTATGTATAGCTTGTAAGCACAGTGGAGTGGTGGTAGTATCCTATAGCCTTTGCTATCAGTTGGATTTGATGCTTTTGTTCTTTGGACTTGTGCATATACACCATGGCTTGTTCCTTTCCTTGAAGGATGGCAGGAACTATTGCCTAAGATGGTGGACATCTTGGATGTTGTTTTAGGTGTCTTTGTTGGAGCATGATAGCATTGTTCGAGATTCTCGTGATTACATGTATGGTTGTGATGATGTGTTTTCATCAGTTGACTCTTAGCAGTTAAATCATGTTACTTTCATGGGCTCTTCAAAGGTGTTCGACAAGTGGGAGAATGTTAGGAAAAAGAGGGTTTCTCAACCTTTGATTGTTTCCATAGCGTTGATTTTTCTATATATTGAATGTTGCTAATTTTCTCACATTGTCTTTTTGAGTTACAACTTGCAGTTTCTTTTTCTGATGAGGAGTCAAGTTGGAAAGTTATTTTTACAGGTGGAGTTGTGCATGAAGGAAATTTCTATTTCTGTGTTGAGTTTTCACAATTGATTTAGAAATGTCTAATTTGTGCATTGTAAGCTCTATAAATATGATTTTTTTCTTAAGGAGTTGTGAGAGGAGATATTAAATTCACAAGGGTTATGCTACTAGATTTTCTCTAGATGGAACAAGATGTATATCTCCATGTAAAGGCTTAGAGCTTGCAATTGTATTGTAACTATGTATTTGGTTGTTGAATAATACAATGGATCTATTCCTTTGGAGGGTGGGGTTTTTACCCGAAAGGGTTTTCCCCACATAAATCTTTTTGTTTGTGTCTTTTGTTCTATCTTTCATGTTTAATGATTTCGTTTATTGAATCTGTTTAATGCATGTTGAAATTGGTTGATCTCACATGATCTAAAATTGCATGAGCTTTCCTCTAAGGATTAATGGTGGGAAATAAACTATGTTTGATTCCACTTTATGGCATAGTAGTACATGTTTTTGAGGTTCTCTAAAGAAACATAGCTTACCAAAGGCACTTACTGATCTTAGTTGTTCATTCTAGGATGAATCAATTTCCCTTCATCTTTAGGTGTTTTGCATGATTCAACATGAAATTGTAAATCAAATGTGACTAATGAACATATGCATCCAAGTGTTTTCTCACAATTAATCTCCCATCTTGCCAATTCTTTAGCATCATCAAGTTGAGAAATGGTTTCCTTTAGATAGCCTATTAGACCCTTTTGAATGAGATAATTCCATATTGATTTTCTTCATGAAGCATAATTATATGAAGTTAGGAGTTTGATTTGTGATTTCCCAATTATAAGAAACCAAGCAAAAGAAAGAAATCAACCACTGCAATATTACCCCCTAGATCACTCAATCAAGAAACCCCCCAACAATATATGATTTGTGGCACTTTATACTTAGGGCGATTACAGGTGCCACTTGCCAAAAACAACGAAGTGGACTTGATGTTAGTGCATATAGATTGTGAAATTTTTCCACAAGCTCAAAGTAATATTTTTATAAATAATGGGATCAATCTAATCACACTACTAAAAAGTACATGAAAATTTATGCACTTTCAAAAAAAATCAACCAAAAATGTTACCATAGGAGCAAGAACAAAGCCTTGGAAGTTATAAAAATGAGTATGGCTTAGCAACACCTATGAGAATGTGCATTTTTTAGACAAACTAGGCACAAAAATAAAATCTTATTACACCACTATGTAGAGCATGAAATTATACCCCAAATCAAAAAAATTGCTTGAAAAAAGGAGTCAAGAAGACTAAGTTATGGTCCTCCAAAGTTTTCCTTCACAACCAAAAAAATCAATGAAAGGGGCGCAAAAGTTTTTGAAAAAACTAGTAATGTCATGCTAATGTCAGCAATATGCGAGCTTAAAATTTATGGTTATATGGCCATCACAATAAAATATACCCTTTTTCTATCGAAATATTGGAATATTGGAATATTTTGAAGAATATTCTATTGGTTGATGATTGGAAGGAATTTGCGATGGAATCTAGAATATTCTTTTTTAAGCTGAAATCTTTTCATCAATTTTTTTGTTTTTCGCCAGATTTTTTGATTTTTTTGGTTGCAAAGTATGATGGTGGGTTTAAACCTCTGGTTCATCCTTGCCACATGGCAACGTGTGACTAGTAGGTTACTGCTGTACCCTGCTATGCAAGTCTACCTATGCAGTACCTACGTGGCAAGTAGGCAGACCTTTTTTTTGAATTTTAATTTAAATATTTCAAATAATTTTTTTCAAAATAATATATATTTTCTTAATTAATTTTGAGAAAATTTTAAACCAAATAAAATATTATTTTTCTACAAATCGTACCACCAAACTGTGCAACAATTATGGTGACCTCCTGACCGAATGGGGGAAAAATTTTCTTAAGGCCCGAGGTAAAGTTCTCCAATTTTGACGATTTGACAATCAATCTTGGGGTTTTTGGGCCTCCTGGACATGATGGAAGGGTCATATTTGACCCAAAATGCTCCAAAATTGTAGCTACCTTCTAGATTTGGCAACCACACTTAAAATTTAAACCCTCATAGATCTAGCCTCATATGTTTGATTTGGACAAAACAAAAGGAAAAAATGACTTTCTCAAACCCCCTAATCTCAATGGTGAGCTCAATTTTGCACCAAAAAGCTCTGATTTGTAACTTGCAATATAAAGCCACAAAGAGGAAACCCCCAAATCTAGTATTTTTTTCAAGATTTTATAATTCTTTAGATCACCATTTGATGCAAGAGAAGAGCATACTCAACTTTTCAAGATCCACTAATATTTTCAACCTAGATCTCACAATAAATACTAACAAGAAGCAATCCCACAAGCTCTAATACCATGTAAGAGTTGGTATAAAATAACTCTAAACCATCCAAGATTTGGTTGAAGATTATAGCAACCCAAGATCTAGGAACTTCATGAAAGCACAAGAGCGATTAATATGCAATGCTCAAGATTGCAATGTAATTGACTATCCAAGAATTCAATATTGTTGATTTACACATGAGACCACCTGGTTATATAGCCAAGGTGATACATAAGATTGAACGGGATTATGACAAGTGTCTTAATCCTATGTCATGTGACAACTTATCACAACTACCTAGGACACATGTGTTATAAGTCAAAATATAAGATAAAATCTAATTACAACTAGCACCTTCTAGAAATATTCCTTCCTGGGACCTAAGTAAACATGTAAATAAGTCACATAGTAATGAATTAACTAGGTACAAGACTTTATTTACACCAACACACCCCTGGGCGAATGGGTCTTTGATGAGGGGTCTTGAATTTTCTTTTACAATTCTTTGATGTTGGATCTAAGCTTTTGATTCCTAGTTGTAGAATTGTTAGAATGTCATCAATGAATTTTGTAATTGATTTTTTGTAGCTTGACAAATTTTAGGGCTCTAAATGCAACAATACAAAATTTTCCTTCAATCTTTCCTTGATCCTCGTCAAACCTATAACCTACACATTCAAAGAGGGAGAAAATGTTGGACCATTTAGGGGCTTTCCTTAGTCAAACCTCGAGTAAGTGTTTCCACTTTCCACAATGGGAAATGTCAATGGATAAATGATAATAAAAAGGAAGGAATGATGAAATCACAAAGTGCTACAACTCACCACCCTTCAATGGATTCCTTGAAGGATTGAAGTCATACACATCACCTCAAGGATTTGGACCTTGCTTTTTTTGAATTCTTGAATACTTTGGAGACCTACAACAAGGGTTTTCCTTCACAAAACAATGAACAAGAACACACATAAACTCACATAGAATTTGACATGATATTAGAATCTTGGATTGTTGCAATAAAGCTTTGAAATGTTGCTCTTGACTTGCTCTTGACAATAGTATTTTATCATGAATGCTTTATTTTGTTATTAATTTTACCAATAGATTTCATGTTATCTTTCAAATGATAAAATAACTAGGTATTTATATGCAATTGTACTAATTTCTCAAAAATAGATTCTAAAAGCTAGCACTTGATATTTGAGTTTTGGATGTTAAAATATCCCTAAAAACATATTTAAATTTGGGTCCTAGCTAAGAAGGGGGACCCATTCACTCATGGTTGAATGGGTCCTAGTCCAAATTTCCAAGACACACTTAGTTGGGAGAAAAATAACAATTGGATGCATTTATCCAATACTTGTAACCTTTGAAAAATGGTAAAAATTGGGCCTTGGAATTCATAATTTGGAAAATTAGGAGTTTAATTAACTCCAATAATTTAGGGGGACAAAAAATGTGAAATTGTTAAGGGTGATAATTTTTGACACTACATTTATTCCCCACTTTAGTGAAAGTATGAACATACGCTTAGACTTGCACTAATGTAGAGAAATATATGTCAAGAGTGATTTGATTGTACAAATGTTGAAGAGATAGGATCACTAAGGATTAATGGAGGTGATCAAGCCCCCAAGATATAAAATCCCATGGAAAACCAACATAAGCACAAAGGAACACACATGTATGATATGCAACAAAATAACATACACAAACATACATGTCAGAAAACATGAAGCATACACAATGAAAAAACATAGAATACCATAGAACATAAAGATGATGATGAAATAAACACTTATAACATGATGTAAACATGAATAATACACATGAAACACATAACAAAACACAAGGTTAGTACTAAAAGATTCGATTCAGTAAGGAAAAGAGACCTCAGTCTTAAATTGTCTCAAATACCAAGCGTCATCCATTGAATAAAGAAAAAATTCTTCATGAGGATTGAATTCATACACATCACTCATGGAGCATATGGCTCCACTGGAAAGCAATTTGTATTATGCTAGATGACCATGTTAAAATGAATTCATGACTCCCACAATAGAAAAGTAAAATATTTGCTAGGTGAATCACAAAACTGGGAGACACACAAGCTAGTGAAGTCTGATATTCACTAGATGAGCCCCCAAGACAAGGTAAAATGAGATATGCACACTAGGTCTACAAGGTGTGCCCATAACAAGGTGGGAAAAATGATAAAATCGCACTAGGTCTACAAGGTGTGCCCATAACAACCATACCAAGAGTTATACTCCCTGATAACCTTGATAAGGTGTCACAAAATGATCAATTTCAACGCTACACTAAGTTCAACTCCCATGAAAAAAGTGAAGAAAAATGAACTACACATGGTTGGAAAGATGTATTATACCAGGTTCCATGAAATAAAAAGGGTGTGTGCATGGCTAGCAAGTTGTATTATGTTAGGTTCCATGAAATAAAAAGGTTTAATGTCATAGGGGACGAATATGATAAGGTTTTAAAATTTCAAGGGATGATGTAATAACATCACCACAAAAGGTAACAATCAAAAGGGCTTTGCTTAATACATGAAGGTCACACCTTAGGGAACATCACACATGATATCACCACCAAGAGAGGACTAATCAAGGAATAAAATATCACACCTTAGGGCATACCAACCATAGCATTACCACTAAGGGGAACATCATATGCCAAGAAAGGTCACACTCTTATGGGACATTAAGTCCAATATCACCAAAAAGGAGACACATCGCATAGATTAGGAAGGCCACACTTTGAATGACAAGGTCACACTTCCTAAGAGATTTATTCTATCATCACTAAGAAGGGACCATTTCTTATATAATCAATGAGTGGGGGACTATATGCCCCCTTAAAAGGTTAGTGTACTTGCTACACTAATTTTTTAAGGAGATACAAAGGGATCCCTTGTTAGAAGGAATACTCATAGGAAAAAGGCTACCTAACCCCTTGCCCCCCAAGTGTAGGGACAAAGATGAGCCAAATGGATTAAGATATGTCGCTTCATGTAAAATAAAAGATGATTGCATAAAGTATAGCTTATACCCTCATGAATGGTAGTGATCATGTTATGATACTACAACTACCACATGGTAAGGAACAAAGAATAATGAATGTTAACGAATTATTCATTGAATTTGATCCCAATAAGGATCAAATTCTCTTAATTTCTTCTTTAAAGCATGATATTCAACATTAAGATGTCCAAGTGTTCTATGATACACACAATAAGACATGTTTGTACTCTTTCCTTTCTTATCTTCTCATTCAAAAATAGGTGGTGATGTGATAAGTCCTAGGTTGAGAAGTATTTGTAAGGCACATTTATTTTTGGTTATAGTATGCAAAATAGGTAACTTCTTAAGTTTATAAGGTTTTTTTTTCTTACTTGGTTGACCAACTATTTGTTGTAAAGGTGAAGGATATTGGTAACCTATCCCTTTAGTATCTGTATATGGTGTTTTTCCTAAAAGAGAGTGAACTTCATGTTCATACTTAATGTCACATCCTTTCTTATTCAAGATCCTAAAGCCTTTTCCATAAGTTTTCTCCAAGTCAATGGATGAATTTGTAACCTTATGCTCATCTGATGAAGGGTTGGTTGATGTAATTTCCTTGCGATTTATTTTGATAGGTGCTTCCATGTGCATTGGTTTAGGAATGCTTTGTGTCTTACTTTCAAGGTGTAAAAGAGTGAACATTTCAAGTGGTGATATGATAGAATTTTGTTTGTATGGATGTTGAATGGACAAGATAACTAAGAGGGTGGTGAATCAATTGTACCTTAAACTTCAAAACCCTCGCAAACATTTAGATCCACATTAATCCAATTAACCCTTAATCTATTAGAATGATTTATCATGAAAGCAAATAATAGAAAAAAAACCAAATCAACACCATACACAAGGAAACATAAGATTTAAGTGGAAAACAAAAGATTGGAAAAACCATAATGAGTATTAGCTCAAAATATAAAATAATAGCAACACCAAATATAATAGGGCTCATTGTCAGAGGGCTCACTGCCCAAAAGAATGAAAGACTCACTACCAGAATAGAAAAGAAGATAGAGAAGAGTGTTATAATGAGAAATCCATATCAAAGCAATAGAAAAATCCACCACAACATCACCAACACCTTTGTAATCTTTCTGAAGAATTGTAGACACCTTCTACTCACTACATTCAGCAATCTAACACATGAAATTTCACACTACACTTCACAAATTCACATCCTAAAATTTTTTGATTCTCATCACTAGCATCATTACCCATCTATCTTACCATCCCTTAACAACTCAACTCATATTTATATCATCTTCAACCTTGAAAACATTCTCCAAGGTCGAATATGTTGAAAGACGCAAGACAACTGAGAGGGGGGTGAATCAATTTTCACCAAACACAATCACAAATCTCAAACACTTATCAACTTCACATCCACTTAATTCTATTATTAAGTATGAATCATGAAATGCAAATAACAAAAAGCAATATCAACACAAGAAACACCAGATTTATGTGGAAAACCCAATATGGGAAAAACCACGATGAGGATTAACTCACAATATAAAGTAAATCCAAAACCAAATACAAAGAGGCTAACTGCCAAGGGCTCACTACGCAAAATACAAGGCTCACTGCCTACATAAAGGAATTACTATCCAAAAAGGAGGCTCACTGCCTACATATACAAAAGATAACATAAAAGATCCACCACAACAAGTTACACACATCCTTAACCTTGATTAGAAGATTGCAGACACCATCAGTTCATTGCTTTCAACAATTTGACACATTAAATTATTGTTGCCTCAACTCACTTTCACACACTCTTGCTTCTCAAACTTGTGGCATACTTGATAAATTAATTTGTAACATCTTCACTTGTATTTATACCATCTTCAACCTTATAAAATTTCTCCAATGTTGGCTACACACACTTATTTTATAAATTCAAATTAGGTTGGAAACTCAACATTTCCGTGGTGGAAGAGAATGAGAGAAAACTAAACAAACACTTAACCAAGACCCAAAACAACGTCTTGAATCAACCACACACTTCCTCAATTGATACTTATCCTTCACATGAAGTGTAGACACCAGGTCGGCCAAACCTAATGAAAACACAAGTGAACTTTGAAGTACATGCTTCCACAACAAGTAGATAGTATGTGGACCACATAACATGCTTCACCATACTCTAAAACACACCTTAGATACCCTCATATTCATCTGTAGCAAATGCAACAACCTTCATACATAGAATACTTTCCACCAATCCATATAGACTATACAGAAACACACAGCAACTTTGTAACTCATCTTTTGAAGCACTAGACCACAAACACCTTTTTGAGAACATGAAAAACACCATTATAATCCATCTACCAGATCCACGAGACTTGAAACAAACTAGCAAAGGATTGCAGAGCAGATACATTTCTCCCAATCCATAGACAAACAACTCTTCCAGACCAGTGAACACAACTTCCACACTCCATCAAACCAAAGGCTCTAATCTAGAATATATCACCAACAAATTCCCATAAACAACACTTTAGATCCACACAAGCATAGGATCAACACAGAAGAAATGTGGAGCACAAACTAGAGCACATTCTGAACACATACTCAACTTTTTCTTCACTATTTCTCAAAAAAACTTGGAAACTCATCATGTCATCTCACTTGCAACACCATAAAGATAGCTCCATGTACTCACAACATCTCAATAGTATCTCAACTATACATGCACAACCTGCAACATCTCGTACTATGTTGACATCAATGAAAACATCAATAATAACACCACCATACTCACTCATACTTGCAAAAATCTCCACCTTTGTCATTGATGGAAACACATGATGTGAAAAACAATCAAAGACAACATCCATTCACAACATCTATTCCATTCATGCACTCTCCTTTATTTTTAGATTAGATAGCCTACACAAAATTCTTACACTCTCAATACTCTCTCCTTTTTCTTTCACTATTTTTCACATGACTCACTCTCCTCCTTTGACATCAATGGAAAATAATAAAAGCTCTAATCACTCCCCCTTAGGATTTCACCTACACATCTCATATTGTAACAATGATACTTCTACTCCCCTGTGGAGTAGACCCATTCATTAGTCCAGACAAATGAAGAATTTGCAGATCCACTGGACTAATGCACCTCCATGTGCACCTAGTTCAAAGAAGGAGGGCCAATGACCCCCAAATTCTCCTTGAGATACTCAAAAGTATCCTTCTAGAGATCCTTAGTAAATATATTTGCAATCTGATCCTTTGTAGGCACATACTCCAATCTGACTTCATTCTTCAATACCTTCTCCCTCAAGAAATGATATCTGATAGATATATGCTTTGTTCTTGAATGCATTACCAGATTCTTTGAAATTTTTATTGCACTTGTATTATCACAAAAGATAGGGATAGGCTCATCACATAAAAACTCCTATATACTTCAATGTTTGCTTCATCAAAAAAACTTGTGTGCAGTAAGATGTTGCAACAATATACTTAGCTTCTGCAGTGGATAAAGAAACTGAATCTTGTTTCTTGCTTAGCTATGAAACCAATCTTCCTCCAAGAAAGAAAGAATCACCACTTTTACTCTTCCAGTCATCTACACAACCAGACCAATCTACATTAGTGTAAGCACTCAAAGTGAATTTAGTATCCTTAGGATACCACAAGCCATAATCTGGAGTGCCTTTTAGATATCTAAATATCCTCTTTACCGCTATAACATGTGCTTATTTAGGTTCTACTTGAAATATAGAAACCAAACATACTACATGCATGATATCCAATCTAGTAGCAGTAAGATATAGTAGTCCATCAATCATAGATTTGTACATGCTCTCATCAACTTTAGCAGATTCATCATTTTTACTTAGCTTGCATCTAGTCACCATAGGGGTATAGACCGGTTTGGAGTCATCCATTCCAAACTTATTCAATAACTCTTTAATATAGTTTGACCATGAAATGAATATCCCCTTATTAGTTTGATTTACTTGAAGTCCAAGGAATAAATTCAACTCACCAATCATAGACATTTCAAATTCTTTTTGCATCTCCTTTGCAAATCTCTTGTGCATACCTTCATTTCCTCTAAAAATAATATCATCAACATACACAACTACTATCAACATTTTATTTCCTTCCACCTTGAAATAGAGATTGTTGTCTGTGGAGCCTATTTTGAATCTTTGTTGTGTCAAATATATGTCCAACCTTGCATACCTTGCTCTGGGAGCCTGTTTAAGTCCATACAATGCATTTTTCAGCTTACAAACCATGTCTGATTTATTTGACAACTGAAATCCCTCTGGTTGTTCCATGTACACCTCTTCTTCCAATTCTCCATTTAGGAATGCAAACTTGACATCCATCTGATATGCCTTGAAGTATTTATAAGCAGAAAATGCTAAAAATATCTTAATAGCTTCCATTCTTACCACCAGGGCAAATGTTTCCTCAAATTATATTCCTTCAACCTATGAATAACCTTTAAATACAAGTCTTTCTTTATTACTTACAACTTCACCATTCTCATTTAGCTTATTCCTGAACACCCACTTTGAACCAATTACATTCTTGTTTATAGGTCTGGGAACTAGTTCCCATTTCCAATTCTTCTCTATCAGTTGCAATTCCTCTTTCATTTCTCTAACCCAACTCTCATCTTTTCATACTTTGCACACAGACTTAGGTTCTATCTTTGAAAGTAAACATATATTTACCTTGACTACCACCACTTTGCTTCTTGTCTTCACACCTTCACTTTTATCTCCAATTATCTATTCTTTCGGATGATTCTTCTGTACATACTTTTGAGTCTTAGGAGCAAGTTCTGGAGTTTCTTCTTCTTCTTCACTCTGTTCTTCTTCTTCTTCTTATTTTCTTTTGGTATTGGTACGTAGATAGGTTCATCTAGCTCAACTTCACTTATCTCAATTGGTTTGTGCATATCTTCATCAACCTTCACATTTGCACTCTCAACAATCTTTCTCAATCTTTTATTGAAGCATCTATAAACTTTGCTACTAGTTGAGTATCGAAGGAAAATCCCTTCATCAAATCTAGCATCAAACTTCCCAAGGTTCTCAACATCTCTTTTAGTATAACATTTGCTTCCAGATAACTTAAAGTACTTCACAGTAGGAATCTTGCCAGTCCATAACTCATAAGGAGTCTTTGTGTTGTTACCTCTGATCTAAACTCTATTAAGAATATAAAAAGTAGGTGGATTTCCTCTTTCATCATAGTTCTTGCGGCCTCTTGAATAGTTCAGTTCTTCCTCTCAACAACTCCATTCTACTAAGGAGTTCTAGGAGCAGAAAAATGTCTCTGTATACCATGCTCTTCACAAAATGTATTAAACTCATTGGAAGTGAATTCTCCACCTCTATCAAACCTTAAACATTTGATTCTTAGGTTCACTTCATTCTCTACCCTTTCCTTGAACACTTTAAATCTATCCAGAGCTTGAGCTTTCTCCCTAAGAAATGTAACCTATGTCATTCTAGAATAATCATCAATAAGAAGCATGAAATCCTTGTCACCATTAAGACTTCCTATTCTTGTAGGACCACAGAGGTTTGTATGAACCAATTCCAAAATTTTGGTAGTTGATTGATCTTTTCCTTTAAAACTACATCTTGTTTGCTTTCCCAACTGGAAACTTTTGCAAACACTATTAGTAGGCTTTGTGATTTTAGGTAGATCCCAAACAACCTCTCTTGAAATAATCTTGATCAAATTATCAAATTTTACATGTCCCATCCTTTGGTTCCATAGTCAACTTTCATTAATTGAGATACAAGGCACTGACCATCAATACCCTTATGCTGATAAATGTTTCCATAAGTTCTTCTTCTTGCAGCAACCACAGTTTTGGACCCTTTTCTGATTTCACAAGTACTATCCTGAAACACAAGCTTGAATCCTTTGCTACACATTTTTCCAACACTCAAAATATTATGCCTTAAGCCCTTAACATAATAGACATCATTAGTACTGTGTTTTCCATCAAAAATAATTGTTCATTTCCCAACAATCTTTGTTCTAGAATTATCTTCAAACATGACTAATCCACCATCATACTTTTCAAGTTTAGTAAACTTAATTTTGTCTCTAGACATGTGAATTGAGAAACCACTGTCAATCACCCAATATTCTTCATCTTTTCTAGCATGAAAGGAAGTAACCAAAGCACCTTCCATCTCTTCCTTCTTGTTCTCTGAACCACTTTCCCTTGCACATCTTCTAGAGTTAGCAAACGTAGATTTATTCTCTAAGGCTAGAAACAAGCATTCATCATTATCATCCTCAAAATTAGATTAATCATCAAAAATCCCAACATCTTCTCTAACATAGTACAACTTCTTGAACTTCTTATCCTTTTTTTCTTTATTATCTTTGTTCTTCTTGTGTACAGCTCTATTTGGACATCTTGAAGCATAGTGACCAATATTTCCACAACTGAAACATTTAAAAGGTAACATACCTTTGTAATTACCAGTACCTTTCTTAAACTTCCTTGTAAAATTTGCTTCCAACTCATCTGAACCATCACTATCTAGATCATCTTTTGTCTTTGTCGTTTTAAAGGTTGATTTTGTCTTCTCCTTTTCTTTTCCAAACTTTCTCATCTCAAATGTAGTCAAGGTACCAAATAGTTGTTATTTATTAATCTTCTTAGGATCATACACTTCTTCAATAGCTAAGACTTTATCACTATAACTCTCTGGTAGAGTCATCAAAATCTTCTCCATCATATCTTCATTAGTTAGGGTACCACCTTGATTCTTAACTTCATTCACTGCAATATCAACCCTCTAAAAATAGCTTGCAATTTCTTCACCTTCTTCCATTTTCAAGTTCTCATATATGGGCTTAGTTGTTAGCTTCTTTGACAATTTCACTCTATCATTTCCTTCATAGATATCTTCCAAATTTTTCCAAACTTCATAAGCAGTTCCCAAATAAATAACTTTTGTTTGCTCAATCCTAGATAAAGCATTGTAGATTGCATACCTTGCTTTTTCATTTTCTTCATAGGAAAAAATCTCATCAGCATAAGAAGGACTACTTGTCGGTGCAACATACTTTGTCTCAATAGCTTTCCAAATCTTATAACCAAGAGAGATTATGTAACTCTCATATGCACTTTCCAATCATTGTAGTTAGATCCATCAAACATAGGGATTGCCAATTTGTGCGCCATCGGATCTACCTCAAGCAATTAAGCTCTTCTCCAAGGAACCAAGTCTTTAATACCAATTGTTGAAAGGCGCAAGACAACTAATCACAAATCTCAAACACTTATCAACTTCACATCCACTTAATTCTGTTATTAATTATGAATCATGAAATGCAGATAACATAAAGAAATGTCAACACAAGAATCACCAAATTTACATGGAAAACCCAATAAGGGAAAAACCACGGTGAGGATTAACTCACAATATAAAGTAAATCCAAAACTGAATACAAAGAGGCTAACTTCCAAGGGCTCACTACCCAAAATACAAGGCTCATTGCCTATAGAAAGGACTCATTGTCCAACAAGGAGGCTCACTGCCTATAGATACAAAAGATAACATAAAACATCCACCACAACAAGTTGCACACATCTACGCCTTGATCAGAAGATTGCAGACACCATCAACTCACTACTTTCAGGAATCTGACACATTAAAGTATTGTTTCCTCAACTAACTTTCACACACTCTTGCCCTCAAACTTGTGGCATACTTGATAAATCAATTCGTAACATCTCGACTTGTATTTATACCATCTTCAACCTTAGAAACTTTCTCCAAGGTCAGCTACACATGCTTCATTTTATAAATTCAAATTAGGTTAGAAACTCAACATTCCCGCGATGGAAGAGAATGAGAGTTGACCAAAAAAAACTTACCAAGACCCAAAACAACATCTTGGATCAAGCACATGCTTCCTTAATTAATACTTATCCTGTGCATGAAGTGTATCGACCAGGTCAGCCAAACCTAATGAAAATACATGTGAACTTTGAAGTACATGCTTCTACAATGAGAAGATAGTATCTGGACCACATAACATACTTTACCATACTCTAGAACACACCTCAAATACCTTCAAATTCATTTGCAGCAAATGCAACAACCTTCATACATATAACACTTTCCACCAATCCATCTGGACTATACAGACACACACAACAACTCTGAAACTCATCTTCTGGAGCACCAAACCACAAACACCTTTTCCAGAACATGGACAACACCATTATAAGCCATCTAACAGATCCACAAGACCTTAAACAAACCAATGGAGGGCTACATAGTAGATACATTTCTCCCAATCCAGAGACAAACAACTTTGATAGACCAGTTCACAAACTAGTGAACACAACTTTCACACTCCATCAAACCAGAAGCTCTAATCCAGAATATATCACCAATAGATGCCCATAAACAACACTTCAGATCTGCACAAGCATAAGATCAACATAGAAGAATTTTGGAGCACAAACCAGAGCATATTCTGAACACATACTCAACTTTGTCTTCACTATTCTCAAAAACACTTGGCAACTCATCATGTCAGCTCACCTGCAACACCATAAAGATAGCTCCATGTACTCACAACATCTCAATAGTATCTCAACTATGCATGCACAACCTGCAACATCTTGTACTGTGTTGACATCAATGACAACATCAATAACAACACCACCATACTCACTCATACTTGCAACAGACTATGCACCTCAACCATACAAATTCAAATTAGTTCAGCACTAAAACATTCATGCAGTGGAAAGGAATGAAGGCTGACCATCACACACCCTAGCTAGGACCTAAATCCACTTATACATGCCACGCCACACTTCCACAACGATCAAAGAGACTTTGTAAGTAGTGTAAACACCCAAGTTTAGTTGAACTTGTGTTAAAACCATTAACACTTAAGTACACACTTCCTCAAATCCAAAGATGACTTGCAAAAACCACATAATACTTTAACACGATCTAGAATATTCCACAAACACCATGAAATTCAACAAGTTCCTTCACAACAACTTTCACTTTAGGAATTTACACACCCAATACATTCAGACAACTCTGCCATACACTGTAACTTAAGAAAATGACTTCTAAAGCACCAAACCATAAACAACTTTATATGAAGAAAGATACATGCACTATCAACACCCTTCCAAATTTACAAGACCTAAAACCACTCTATGAAGAAATGTGGAGCAAAAACATTTCTCCCTGTAGACACACAAAATTAGCATTATGCATTTGATCAAAATCACACTCATCCATTCATCAGGGTAAATTCATCAACTTAAATCAAATAAATCAAACTTGATCCTATCATCATCTCTTTGATTAAATAAATCAATCATTTATTTAATTAAATCTCTGATCATTCATCTCCCCTTTGATTTGATTTAAATCCCTAAATCAAGTCAAATTGGTCAAATTAGCCTAATCATCATCCTAGCTAATTAATCCTGATTAAATCTAATGCTAATCTCATCCCACTTGCATTCTCTAGATTTGGTCACTTGCACATGAAATTGCATTTATTTGATTTATCAAAATCTTTATTTTCAACTTGGCATAAAGGAAGAATATTCTCCAAGTTTGAATCTCCCCCCAAGTGGACATGTACACCCAACAGAGCATTTATGAGGCCTTACATGTCTCTTACATGTCCCCTTCCAAAGGTCAAACTCAGCATTCATTGCAAAATTCAAATTCAAATTTTCCCTCTCATGGGCACTCTTCCCAAATCTTGCACATACATCAACCAATCATCACTTGACAAGTGGCCTTATCTTATTGGCTTGATCTTTGTCCCACATTGGTACATTTTCAACACTTAGCATTTTGAAAATCTATAAAATAGAGGCTTCATCTCTTATCAAACCCTTCACAACCTTCACAATCTACCCACAATTTTATGCAAGGTTACTCTCTCATTTGAGATTTGATCTTGTCCATTTCACTCCATCATCTCCATTTGCATTTTATCATCTTGAGCTTTGATCAAGGGTTGGGAAAGGGTCACTAGCACATGTGACACCAATCCACTATGGAATAGGTAACTTGCTTTTGTTTTCATAATGTTTTAGTCTTTCTATTATCATTTGTTGCATTTGGAAGCATTCACAAGGTATTTCATAGGGTCATGTTTGAAGAATTTGTAATTTACTAACCTTGTATGAAGCTTAGTCTTTTGCAGATTTCAAAAACATGCACCACATTTGGCGCTAGAAGGAGGGCATTGATAGCCAACTGGTTCAAATGATTTATGTTTTGAATCTAAATTTGATTAGAATCACCGTTTGTGAAAACTAAATCTTTCAAATCACTTTGCTTTTGAATACGAATATCATTTGTGATGAAGTATATTAAATAACATGAACTTTTCCTTTGCCTACCTTTTGAATTCACTTGGAAAGATTTTCAAATGATTTTGTGATGCGTTCTTACATCTGCCATTTGCATTGGCTTGAAAACTTTCCACTTTGACATTTATGGTGCAGCTGTGTATCTGCCATTTGCATTACATGAAAGTGTTTTTACCATTTGCAGTCCATTTGCCACACTCAAGCCTCTTATGCGTGACTGTAAGGTGGCGTTTTCCTTTAAATGATTTATTGTCTGGACCGAGCAATTTGATATCACAGGTTTGATAAGATGGAAATTAAATTCTCCAAAACTCTTTTATAATCTTGTTTTTCTTCTTCCATTTTCATGGAATGGAAACGCATCAATTCCTTGTCAAATGCATTATAGTATTTATCCAAAGTCCTTGTTAGCCATTTTTGTGGTCTTTAACTCAATAAGTTGATCACAGTACTGTTGGTGAATGTCTTTATATTGCGCTTGCTTCAGATCAAGTTTGTTCTTTGATATATTGCTCTGATATACTCCTATTGTTCCTTGGTATTGGTTCAACTCAGATAGAAGTTTTTTTTCTTTTTCCTACAAATATCTCTTTAAATCTGCTTCCACAGCAGAAGGTTCACCAATGCTAGCAATCCTATCATCTAAAGCTTCCATTTTCTTGAGCTAGTTCGTCAACATCTGCTTTAGTTTTCCGATAAGCTATATTGTCGTCTATATTTCTTTTCACTGGGTCCTGGCTGCGTTTTAAAAATTTTGATCATTTTTCCGCCCAACTTTCCTGTGTAAACGGTTTATTTTTCTTTCCATTGCTGTTTGTTTTCAAGCAGCCTTCTTTTTGAAATGACAATAGCAGTTGGGACAGGAGGAGAGTAAAGAAACATCAAAAGAAAAAGGGCGTTCAGTTGTTATGTACGCAGGAATAAGTGATGACAGACCCATGCCACCATCTGAGAGAACTGTCAAGTCATACTTAAGGGCTGTTGACTCCACTGTTAGACTCACAGTTAATATCCTTACAGAAAGTGGAAGAAGAGAAATTCACGCTGGAAAAAGTTCACAGTTGGATGCGCATTTCTGAAAGGGCGCAGATTTGTTGCTTACAAATGATCTATTTTGATAAATAGAAAGCTGCAGGAAAACTCACATTTTATCTCTACTGTTTCTAAACTTGACTTGGGTTGCTACAGGTTCAATGTTTGCTTTTAATGTGACAAGGAGGGACTGACAATGACTTCAAAGAATCGCGCCTAATATTGATTTTATTTTTCACAACAGCCTGACAATTACACTTGCTTGAAAGTTACTACAGCCTTTTAACAAATGTGTTTTGTGTATATCCTGCTATTACTGCAATCTAGGAGCTAACATCTCTCTCTATCATTCTGTCAGAAGTATTCACTGTTTTGACTGGCTACTCCTTATTTTATGGCGCAAGTATTCTCTACAAACACTTAGCTTACTACTCTGTTGGCCATGGTTTGTAAAGATGAGTTGAAAAGCCAGTAAAAGGGGCGCAAGCTTAGGGAGTAATTTGCGCCTTTTGAAATCTCCTGTACAGTAGTTCACATGCCTTATATGTGTTTCACACTACATCTGCTAGTTGCATTTGCTTAAAAGTTTCAAAGGGCCTTTACACCGCCAGTCGCATTTGCTTAGAAGTTCCTAAAGCCTCTTGAAAATCCATTTTGTGCATATCACGCAATCATTGCATTCTCTGAGACCATATTTCTTCTGAGGCATTCTGTCAACCAGTTCACATGCCTTGTCTGCGCTTTACATATCCACCTTTATGTCTTCCGCCGGCCTCAAATCCCTATTAATAGCATGAGACAAGAAAATCTGCAAGCTGTTCTTTTGATTTGAATATTTAATACCTCCAGTCCATAATTATTTTGGGGGGACAGGTTTCGTGCTTGGTAGATTCTCCCATTCGCTTATTCAATGCATGGTTTGATTTCATAAGTTCTTTGTCTGCTATCATGATCACCCCCGAAGCCTAAATAAATCCTTCAGACTAGAGCTAACGCACTAAGCAATTGGTGACTGTCAAAAAATCTTTAAACAGTTCATGCACCTTGTATGTGCTGCCACATTTTTCCATAAAGTAGTTCGCACACATTGTCTATACTTCTGCCTATTGCATACACGTCTACTAGGTAGAAAGTTTGCTGTCAAAGGTTGAGATGAGTGCCTAATGCAACTTGCAGGCGCATGGGGAAGCTTAAAGCACATAAGTTAATGCATTATTTTGTACACCAAGTAACCACTATCAAATGTAGATGAAGGCACATTAAATCGCGTAGAGTTTTTCATTTTATTTATTGAAAGTCTAAATCTGCATTATAATACATAGAAGCGTGCTTTCTTTCTAACATGTGGTTGTGGTTGTTTGCATTTTGATTAGGGGGCATATCAACTAAATTCTCATTGATGAGATGGCCATCTTTAAATATTCCACAACTGTCACTATCTTCTCTCATATCCTTTGAGAAAGTTTGAGATAAACAAAGATGTTATGCTTGCATGTTTAAACTTTAATGATAGTGCATAATTGCTTCCTCACTTTATATGGATATATATTTTGCACAATGGGGGGCCTTTCTTTTCTTTTTTTTCTAAGGATGAGAACATACAATCAAACTTTATTGTGGATTAAAGTAGATCTAAAATATGTAATATAGATTTTTATGAAGTTATCATTAATTTCTTAAAATATCATACTTTTTTATAACTTTGTATTGTTTGCAGGTTGCCGTTGGAATTGAGCCTTGAAATCGAGCGAGAACAAATACAAGATTAAAGTTGAATAATTGGGCGTTAAAATTAAAATCAACAAAGCATTTCTAAATGCTTAAGGATTCCATCTTGCGCTTTAATTTTCTGTTTTGAATCAACTCACACTTTTTCTTTGGGGCTCCAAAGGGAACACTTCAATTTTCTCCATTTGCAAAAGGCTAAAATTCAAGCTTAGACACTTACTAGATTTCAATTTGGGCTAAAATTGAACAATCAAAACTCACACTTCATTTTGGTGCTTAAAACGAATTCACAATTGCTTTGAAGGCTATAAAATGAACAAGTGCTTGAATTGTGTGATTTTGTTTTTTGAGTGCGTATCCTCTCCCCTTGCGCTTCGTGTGATCTAGGGTGCAAGAGAAACACTCAAAATACATTTTATTGCTTTGAAACACTTCGATTTGGGCTTAAAAATTGAACATCTTGTGCGAGTGTGAGTAGGGCATTTTCGACATTCTCTTTGTGCCATCAAAGATCGATCGAGTTACTGGATTGTGTCTTTGCTTGCTTTGTTTATCCTAGAGGGCCCCGCTTTGGGAAAAAGTACTCACCCAAGGAACTACTCAATCGGTAACACTCTAAAGCCAAGAGTATTTCCAGCCGGGATATAAATGTGGGTATTGGTTAAACGCCATTATCACGCGGTTGGCTCGACAAGATGGATCCGAAAGGGGACTCTTGCTGTATGGGTCAATCTCCACAAACGGAAAGTCCTTACTAGAACCCATGTGCTAGAATTTTCCAAAATCCTTAATCTATTTTTGGTGCAAGAACGGTCGTTCTGAAGCCACCCCACACTCTTACGGTCTTCTAGTAGAGATGGAAAGCATGCCATGGGAGTTTCATGGTGTTGATGCTTGGCTGCCCCGATTGAGGTTAATGAGCCATGGAGGGGAGCCAGTGGGGTCAAGCATCTAACCATCCACTAGAGATAAGCGTAGCTGGACTTGTCCAAGTGGGAATCCAACAAATATTGTCTTACACATCCATAGGGCTTGTAATTGTTCTTGTTTGAAAACACAGTGTGTATTCGAAAACATTTTGCAAACAAACATTCAACATGATACTCAAAATTTCAAACCCTCTTTAAGACAAATATCATTGACTCAATCCATATGTTACTGCTTTCCCTGCGGATTCACGTTCGTAGAGGTTCCTAAGCATTGGATTATACCTCAATTTGTCTTCTTGAGTAAACAATAGGAAAACCCTTGCCTTAAGTTCATTGAATTTCCACATAAAATATCTTGTGGGGTTTAAGTAAATTAAGACATTGGACATCTTAGTTTGAAACTTTAATCAAAGAGTGTGTTTTTGGTAAAAAGTACTCATTAAGCAAAGATAATGAATTGGACCCCACATATGTGCTTGTTATCTCTTGGTCATATTGGTCTTTTGATTGCTCTTAGAGAAAAGTATGTTCTTCAATACCTTGGCCTAGTAAACAAAGTCTCTCTAAGTCTCTTAGAATCAAATCAAACACTTCATCCATCTCACACATTCATCAATCCATCTCACCAAAACAACTTTAGATCTTTGCAAACATCATTCTAGACTTGGGTACATCCTTAAACCAAATCAAAATCATTTGTTTAGTTAGATGTATGGGAATGCATCCTTTCTCATACATCTAATTGAATTAGCAAACCTTTTGAACAAGTTCATCCTAAAGATCACATCCAACATCTTAGGGTTTACAAGTTCATCATCCACATCAAACAATCAAAATCAAAATCCCTAAGTCTAGCATTGATCCAAAGTTCCTAAACATTCATCACTCATATCATTTACACATTTCATCCTCCATCTCGTCATTGGTCCTAAGAACCTTAGAGGTCACTTTTGCTACAAAATCAAAACACAAGAAGAACATGGAATATAAACTAGATTCATACATCATGAGCGGTCCAAACCAACCAAACTATCCAAGCCTCACGAAATCGTGGGATTATGGAAACTCACATCCATACATAGGATCACTATCTCCTACGAATATCAATAGCACAACGAATGTGAGTATGCCCAATCAGAATTTTGGAACACATCTCCCCATGATAGATTTAAATCAAAGTCCAAACTTACAAGTCTATCCTCCAAACAATCAATACATGAGTCTTCAAATGAGCAACGTCATTCCACCAAATCCCTACAAACCAAATGTGGATGTACCAAGTGCATTTTTTAGAAACATGAATCCTAACTCAGAAAACTTTGGAAAGATGATTCCCAATACCAACAATGTTCATCCTATCATGCCAAATCTGAACATCATCCCAAATCAGAACATTATCCAAAGTCAATTTTCCCATAATCCCATTCAAAAACCACAAGTAGGCATCCCAAATCCACTTAAACAAAAGCCAAATCAACTATCTCAAGTGAGTCAAGATCAAAATCAAGAACAAATTTGGTGAGATCAAATTGCGGAACTTTCCAAAATAGTTGAGGCATTGCGCCAAGGGAAATCTCCACCACCATTACCTACATCATTCCTTGGTTTAGGGCTTCCCCCTTTACCTAGCACCAATCACACCACCCAATTCAATCCAACTAACATCAATCAAACCATCACATCAAATCCTTCGAATATACCATCGACATCGCACCAACAGATGGTATCCAATCAAGCAACAATGATGATCCCAACCAATCAAAATATGGTCTCCCAAGGGCCTATCACTTCGTTCATCCCAATCATCCCTAACACTTCAATCATTCCAAACACCACTATCACACCCATCACATCTCAACCCCTCACTACCATGATCGCTCCGAGCGTATCTCAAACACTTGTCACTACATCCAACATGATTCTAAATCCACCACCACCCCCACCACCACCAACTTCCACCACATGAAACCAATACAATGTGACATTACAAGCTGCTTTTCAAAAGGGATTCCAAAAATATCTAGCTATGCAAGAAGCAACACAAGCTCAACAATCCTCTCAAGTTGCCCAAGCCTCTCAAGCTACCCAACCAACACGAGCACAAACACAAAATATGACAACTATTGAAAACAAGGATCAAGATCAATCCATCACTGAGCACACATTTACTTCATCCAATGATCAAATCGACATATGTCAAGAGTCACTTTTGAATCACGATCAAAATCCACCAACAAAACTCGACAATGAGCCAATTCAAGAAATATCAACATCACTTGACTCTATGGTCGAAGACATTCACAAGCTCTCCACCACAATTGTCGAAAACAATGATCAAAACCTCTCCATCGAGGAGCACATTGAAGATATATCTACACAATCCGATGATCAACTCACCATACATCAAGAGCCACTTTTTAGTGATCTCTTTCAAGGAGCGTTAGGATTATTTGATACAATTGACATAATGCACGATCCATCGACCGATGATCATGTTGAAAAATTTTCTACATCGCCTTATGAGTTAGAGGACATATCTCAAGAAGTTATTCCAAAGCAAGATCAAAATCTTTCATTAAGGTCTAGCAATGGTCATTTTCAAAACATGTTAATCCCCTTTGACCTCATGGTTACAGATGCTGAAGGAACCTTGAACTTGACCATGCCTAATGTCAACATCCAAAAGTCCTTTGTAAGAAATCCATCCTTTGAAGCTGCCCCATGTCAAGAACTTGATCCAAAGCATATCGAAAGCAATCCCAAAATAAATCAAGATAAAAAAATTTTATCTCCAAGATACTACAATGATCTAATGGATATTCTCCTATCCACACAAGATGATCACATCCACATGGCACTTACTCCTCCATCTACCCATGAGACGCTTTCTATGGATGGACACGTAGATGATCTTCATCTAGAACAAGATTGTGTTACACAAAAGGAGCAGATTCTTAACTCCTACAATCAAACGGATTTGTCAACATCAAGATCAAATATGTCCCAAACTCAGATTGAGGACATCATGAATAAAGATATCCATCATTATCTGCTTAAGGAAACAAGTTAGATAGAACATCCAGAGTTAGCCAAGCGGCAAATTGAAACAATGTCATCTACAGTGGTCATTTGTCAGAGCATGTTTATCGAACAAGATATCTCAAAGCGAGCAAAATCAAAGCATGAAGGTACTACTACCACCATACTGGGGGCAACTTCATCTTGTGCAAATTTCAACATAGGGAGCACGAAGAGTTCTTATGATGAAGCCATTGCCAATACTACAACCAGCCACGCCATGAATCTTCATCCACCCATCACCCCATCCACAAATTGGGACCAACGTCAAAAGAAAGATTTGAATCAAAGTACAAAGAATGTTATCAACGCAAAAGAAGCTGATAAGCATAATGGACAAATCAAATACAAATGGATACCAAAGAATACAAAGAAAAATCATCCCTATCAAACTCCATTAGTCAAAGAAACTATGGGGAAAAATCAAAAAGGGAAAAGTATCCATCAAGAATGTCTGCAAAAGAAAAAGCGGGCTTTTCAAGCGACATACAAAGTATATGAAGCAGTTGGTCCTAATTCCACGCACACTTCCGTATCCACCCATCATTGCTCATCTTCCCAAGTTTGGAGAGTCAAAGGTTCCAAACTGTCAACCAATCCATCTCTTATCCCTAAACACACTCCATCCACGCCTCCACGCATAATATCCAATTCTTACATTGACCATGTATTGGCAACAACCCTTCATCATAAGGATTCATAAGGCAATCTATCACGATGTGCGCACAAAGACAAAGTCAACTCCGGTATCAACGAAGCAGATCAAGAATCCCAAAATCTGCATTCAAGTGCACGTATCTTAGCAAAGCACTCCTTCAAGCGAATATCGATGGCACGCATGACAGGGGCATCTACATTAGCAACACCTTGTGATTCAACATGAGTTTGAAAATCTTTCAGAAAAAATCAAAAAAAAAAAATATCAAAAATATCAAAAATCCAAAAAAATCAGAAAAAGGATTGAAAATAGTAAAGATAAAAATCGTCCTCTAGTGAAAACCACTACGGTGGTGCTTTGGGCAAGACCATGATGAAAACCTGGCAAATAGGCGTCATGTGTAGAATTGAGCATCTACGTGCGCTAGTTCAGATGAAAGCATCTCATCTCATCCCATCCGTAATAAATTGAGCATTTCATCCATCTTATCCATAATAAACCCATCTATCCATAAGCCATTTATCCAATCCATCTTTATCCATCTACGTCCATCATGCAAGTTATCTTGATCTTGATAAAAATTTTGGGGCACGCTTTACGCTTGCTTATGGTAAACATATTGACATGGGTCATTTTCATTGATCCCATCCTATGCAGCATTATCTGAGCCATGAAGCCTTATCCAATGAGCATCCTTTATCCAAATACCTTATCTTCTCACAAGATAATCCATATCCATCCATCCACACACCTATCTAAACATCCATCTACGACATTCCATACATTGCTAGACAATGGGGGCAGATATGTACATCTTGCTTCAAGAAAAAATCTTGGTCTATATCCTCTGACTTATGTGGCGATCCGAACATTGGAAAACATGAACTAAAATTGGTCAAACCACTTGTAGGAAAAAATCCAAATCACTAGCCCATGGCATATTTTCACGAGAAGACATTCCTTATCAGTCTTCATCTTTCATCGAACATCAATCGATATCAGTCGCATCTAAGCTGCACGTCAAATGTCACATCAAATCATCCAAACATCTTTTGTTTGAAATCAAGCTTCATCAATCCCGATCAATCAAATCCAATCAATCCAACATCTTAGGGATATCTTTCCCAATCCTTGTGTTGCTTAACACTATCCTTGCATTGTTATGCATCCTTAACAATGTTATCATCATCAATCCCAATCACTCCATCAATCAATCCTTCCATTGTTGTGCATCCTCAACAATGTTATCATCATCAATCCATCGACCTGATCAATCAACCTTAGCTTGGTTTTCAACAAAATCCCAATCAGAGCACTGCTATCATCAGAAACATCCATATCCAAATCATCAAAATCATGCGAAAATCCAAAAAATGTTTCAAACATTTCCAAAACATCAAAAAATCCAAAAAAAATCAAAACACATCAAAAATCCAAAACATCCAAAACAATCAAAACCAAAACACTCAAAAAGTAGAAAACATCAAAAACATTGAAATCCGAACTACGTCGTCTCTGAGCTTAAACGTAGGCAAGGCTCATCTTTGATCAGCCCCCAAGACATCAAAATCCAAAGACATTCGAAAAACATCAAAATCCAAAAACATTCACAAAACACAAAAAACCCAAAAACATCAAAAAATCAAAAAATCAAAACATCGCAAAATCCAAAACAATTTCAAAAACAAATTTCAAAACATTCCAAAACATCAAAAACATCCAAATATTTGAAAATCCAATTCGCCTCCGCTTTCGGGCCACTTAAATAATCAATCATCCATAATAAACTGATCATCACCTTCATCCTTTGGCAACGCAAATAGAAACAATCATAGCAGTCAGCAAAATCAAGCTTCAATCGTGAAATCAAAAGCAAACAACAAACCTCTAAAATAAAATCAAACTCTTGATCAGTCGCAAACATGTCAGTCGACCTTATATCAATAGCCTATCAATCAACTTATCAACCATCATCATCCTGTACAATGCATGTCCTAGGATATATCGTTCCGACAATGGTCATCATTTATGGATATCACCCTGGATCCTTATCCTATCAAAACAAATCCCTTTGGCTGAAGGTATGAAGAACATTGGCTTGTTTGTGTACTTGATCTTTTTCTTTTGATTTATCTTATCAGGTTTCATTCCAAGGACTCCCATGATATCCTAACGAAGTTGATTTAGAGATATAGGAACGTAAGCAACGATCATTATCTTTTATCCAAGGTGCTTGTTGACGCTCTGTAAAATAACTTACGTATCACTTGCTTTTGTTAGGTACGCCCTAGCAAGGTTTATGTATGTCAAGTGTGAACAAGAATACTCCTATATGTTTGTCGAGTCAAAGTCCATCACACTAAGTACAATGCCATCCTGGTCCTTTATACCTTGATGCATCGTACCTATGTGTGTTATCAAACATAAAGTAAGTGACCCTTTGAAAATCCCAATCCTTGATAAGCAAAATCATCCATTTATCATCATCATTATCATTTATCATCATCATCATCATCATCATCATCTCTAATAAAGTCTCGACCAATCATGGACTTGTTGGATCCTCTTGTCACCATCTCATTTCCACGCTAACATTGCATCATGAATAGTCCATCATGCATCCATCTTGCATCCACAAACCGTTAGCATGCATCCATCCTACATCCATCATGCATCCATCCTGCATTTGCAAACCATCAATATTCTACGTATCTTCTCACATACATATCATCATCATAATATAGATCTGTTAGTCTATCATAAATCATCCATTGCATAATCACAGCATATCACATCATCAATCTCATCCATCTCATATCATATCATCATTTAAGTTGTTTAGGATAATATAGATTTTCTATTCTAAGCATCTTGAAATCATCTTATTTTGCATCATCGTCCATAACCACCCATTTTGAACCTCTTTATTGTGAGATCGACCCTCAAATCGAATCTTTTCACTCGATCTCTCGAGGGGGCAATGTACCAGTGTACTTCTTTCCACTGGGGCATCCGAAAAAATCAAAAAAAAAATAAATTTTGATCACAGCAAGTTTATTCTTTGAACCAACACAACAAGTACATTGCTTCAAAGAGGGGCAAAATGTAGACACGAAAATTAGCATTATGCATTTGATCAAAATCACACCTATCCATTCATCGTGGTAAATTCATCAACTTAAATCAAATAAATCAAACTCGGGATCCTATCATCATCTCTTTGATTAAATAACCAATCATTTATTTAATTAACTTCGCATCATCATTCATCTCCTTTGATTTGATTTAAATCCCTAAATCGTCAAATTGGTCAACTCAGCTCTTAACCATCATCCTAGCTAATTAACTCGATTAAATTCCACCGCTAATCTCATCCCACTTCGTGATTCTCTTAGGATTTGGTCACTTGCACATGAAATTGCATTTATTTGATTTATCAAAAATCTTTTATCAACTTCTGCATAAAGGAAGAATATTCTCCGTTTGAATCTCCCCCAAGTGGACATACACCCAATGAAAGATGAGTGAGGGGCCTTACATGTCTCTTACATGTCCCCTTCCAAAGTCAAACTCAGCATTCATTGCACAAATTCAAATTCAAATTTTCCCTCTCATGGGCACTCTTCCCAAATCTTGCACATACATCAACCAATCATCACTTGACAAGTGTCCTTATCTTATTGGCTTGATCTTTGTCCCACATTGGTACATTTTCAACACTTAGCATTTTGAAAATCTATAAAATAGAGCCTTCATCTCTTATCAAACCCTTCACAACCTTCACAATCTATCCACAATTTTATGCAAGGTTACTCTCTTCATTTGAGATTTGATCTTGTCCATTTCACTCCATCATCTCCATTTGCATTTTATCATCTTGAGCTTTGATCAAGGGTTGGGAAAGGGTCACTAGCACATGTGACACCAATCCACTATGGAATAGGTAACTTGCTTTTGTTTTCATAATGTTTTAGTCTTTCTATTATCATTTGTTGCATTTGGAAGCATTCACAAGGTATTTCATAGGGTCATGTTTGAAGAATTTGTAATTTACTGACCTTGTATGAAGCTTAGTCTTTTGCAGATTTCAAAAACATGCACCACACTCCCAGACACCTTTGTAATATACAGTTCACACACTGGTGAACACAACTTCCTCTACTCAACAATCTTGCACACCAAATTATGAATGCAACACCTCCTCTACTCAACATATCCAAAGCACATAAGCATATCTTCAACCTAGAAGAAATGCGGAGCCAAACCAAAATTCTACTCTACAAAACAAAACACCACTGTAACATAATGTTTCCTCTTTTTATTTAATTTTCTCAAAAGCACTTGTAAACCAAGCACCAAAAACACATCATCAATATCTTGAGTACTTCCTCATCACCATCAATCCAACTGCAACTTGACCACATATCTATAGACAAAAGCTTATCAAAGCAACACTAGAGGTTGACACCAATAGCTTACTAATGACAACATAATGCAACTAATCAAGGAATCATCAAAGACAATAACAATAACCCAATACCAAATGCTCATACTCTTGCAACAATATCTTGCCCTTATAGTTGACACCAATGACAAAACAAGCTTCTTGACATCAATGACAACACCAACTACTCATACTTGCAACAATCTTCCCCTTTGTCATTGATGGAAACACATGATGTGAAAAACCATCAACAACAAACACAACTCTGATCATCAATACTCTCCTCCATACATACTCATCATTTCTTTTCTTTACTTTCTCCCTCTTACAAAATTAACTCATTACTTTATTTTACATGACTCTCTCCCCTTTTATCAACTAAGCATTTTTCACATTTCTCTCTCTCCCCCTTAGATTTTTTTCAAATTACTCTCTCCCTCTTTGACATCAATGGGAAAGGACAAATTATTTACATCATTCTTTCTCCCCATTTGATATTAATCATAATATTTACCACTACTCTACAACTTCCTTTTCTTTAGGCTTCTGCATACTCACCCTTAGAATCACACGCCAAAATACATCAATCAAAAACCACTACACAATGACAACACTCACTTATCCTGACTACAACAACCAAAAATGCCACTACCTACTCCCCTTGAGAGGTAACCACTAACATCAGTCCAAACCAAAGCATGAACCTTGAGATCCACTAGACTGATGCATCTTCTTATGCATCTAGTTTAAAGGAGGGGCAATAATCCCCATCTTCTCTCAAAGATACTCAAAAATATCCTTAGGAAGAGCCTTAGTAAATATATCAACAACCTAATCCTTTGTAGGAACATATTCAAGCTTCACTTCATTCTCTACAACCTTCTCTCTCAATAAGTGATATTGGATTGAGATATGCTTTTTCCTTGAATGCATTACCAAATTCCTTGAAATATTTATAGCACTTGTATTATCACAAAATATAGAAATTGGTTCATCATATACCCCTCTAATATCCTTTAATGTTTTCCTCATCCACAAAACTTATGTGCAACAAGATGCTGCAATATATTCTACCTCTATAGTAGATAAAGACATTGAATCTTGTTTCTCACTTAGCCATGACACCAATCTACATCCAAGAAAGAATGCACCACCACTTGTACTTTTTCTATCATCTACACAACTAGCCTAATCTGCATCAGTGTAAGCACTTATATTAAGTCGGTATTCTTTGGATACCACAAGCCATGATCCAAAGTGCTCTTCAAGTACCCGAATATCCTTTTCACTAAGCTAACACATGTGACTCTCTAGGATCTTCTTGAAATATAGCTACAAGACAAACCACATGCATGATATTTGGTCTAGTAGCAATTAGATATAGCAGTCCTCCAATCATTGATCTATACTTCTCTAATCAGCTTTAGGAGATTCATCATTCTTTCTCAGCTTGCAACTAGTGACCATAGGGGTACATGTTGGTTTAAAATATTCCATTCCAAACTTCTTCAACATTTCCTTGACATACTTTGATTGTGAAATGAAAATACCTTTATCTGTTTGATTGATTTTGTAGCCCGGGAAGAAATTCATCTCCCCAAACATTGACATTTCAAAAAAAAATTGTGTCTCTTCTTCAAATTTCTTACACATAGCTTCATTTCCTCTAAAAATTATGGCATCAACATATACAACCATAATCAAGATTTGATCTTTTTCAACTTTGAAGTAAAGATTTCTATCTATGGTACCTTTATTGAATCCTTGTAACAAATTCCTATCTAACCTTACATACCAATATTTGTGATCTTTCTTCAATCAATATAATGCCTTCTTCAATCTATATACCATATCTGGTTTATCTAATAACTGAAATCCTTCTGGTTGTTCTATGTATACTTCTTCCAATTCACCATTGAAGAAAGCATACTTCACATCCATTTGATAAAATTTGAAATCTTTATGTGCTACAAAAGCCAAAAAAATCCTAATAGCTTTCATTCTTTCCATCAGAGCAAATGTCTCCTCAAAATCTATTCCTTCTACTTGCGAGTAGACTTTACACACACGTATTACCTTGTTTCTTACCGCTTAGACACTCTCATTCAATTTTTTCCTAAATACCCACTTAGTTCCAATTACATTCTTGTTTGTTGGTCTTGGGACAAGTTCCAAAGTTTTATTCTTCTCAATCTGCATTAATTCTTCTTCAATATCCTTGATCCAATACTCATCCTTGCATGCTTCAATCACTATTTTTGGTTCAACTTCAAAAAGTGAACATACATTTATCTGTTCTTCAGAAGCTTTCCTTCTTGTCAGTACACCTTTGTTCTTATCACCAATAATTTTTTCTTTAGAATGATTCTTCTACACATACTTAGGGGTTTTAGGAATCTTTTCCAGAGCTTCTACCCCTTCAATCTACACTTCTTTTTCTTTATCTTTTTCTTCTTCTATGTAAGTAGACTCATCTTATTCATATCCATCAATTACCACTGAACTCTTCTATAGATATTCATCAACCTTGACACTTGCACTCTCAACAATCTTTCTTAGCCTCTTATTGTAGCACCAGCAAGATTTTTTTAGGAGAATATCCAAGGAATATACCTTAATCAAACCTTGCATCAAACTTTGCTAAATTTTCTTCATCCCTTCTAATATAGCATTTTCTTCCAAACACTCTGAAGTATTTGAAAGTAGGAATCCTTCCATACCATAGCTCAGGAGTCTTTGTGTTGTTTTCTCTTGCTTGGACTCTATTAATTATATAAACAACAATATGAATTGCTTCTCTCCAGTAAACTTCTAATATATTTGATTCTTTCATCATTGTCCTTGCAGCTTCTTGAGTAGTCCTATTCTTTCTTTCAACCACTCGATTCTGCTAAGGAATCCTATGGGTAGATAAATACCTCTATATTCCATGATTCTCACAAAATATATTGAACTCATTGGAGGCAGACTCTCCAACTCTTTCAAATCTCAAACATTCGATTTTCATATCCATTTCATTATCAACCATAACTTTGAATGCTTTAAACTTATCTAGCGCTTCTAATTTTTCCTCGAGAAAAGTAACCTATGTCATTCTAGAATAATCATAAATCATTAGCATGAAATACATGTCACCTTGAACACTTCTTGCTCTAGTTGGACCAAAAAGATCTATATGCACCAATTCCAATAGTCTTGTAGAAGATTGTTCTTTGACTTTGAAGCTTCTTCTTGCTTGCTTTCCAACTTGACATTCCTTACAAATAGCATTGATAGGCTTTGTAATCTTTGGTAGATCTCTCACATCTTGAATTGAGCTTATTCTTACTAGTCTATCAAAATTGGTGTGACACATTCTTCTATGTCATATCCAACTCTCATTGATACCAATTATTGAATGCACAAGAAAAATAAGAGGGAGGTGAATTAGTTGTAGCTTAAAACTTCAAAACCCTCACAAACATTCAAATCCACATTAATCCAATTAACCCTTAATCTATTAGAATTATTTATCATGAAATAAAATAATAGAAACATAACCAAATCAACACCATACACGAGGACACACCATATTTACATGGAAAAACTAAGATGGGAAAAACCACAATGACAATTAGCTCACAATATAAAGTAATATCAACACTGAATACAATAGGGATCATTATTAGAGGGCTCACTTCCCAAAAGAATGAAAGGCTCATTTCCAAAATAGAAAAGAAGATATAGAAGAGTGTTACAATAAGAAATCCATCTCAAAGTGACAGAAAAATCCACCACATCATCACCAACACCTTTGTAGTCTTTCTAAATAATTGTAGACGCCTTCTTCTCACTACATTCAGTAATCTAATACATGAAAGCTCACACTGCACTTTACAAATTCACACCCTACAACTTTGTAATTTGCATTACTCGTATCATTACCCATCTATCTTACCATCCCTCAAGAACTCAACTCATATTTATATCATCTTTAACCTTGAAAACATTCTCCAAGGTTGGCTATGCACCTCAATCATGTAAATTCAAATTAGGTTAGAACCAAAACATTTCCGTGTTGGAAAGGAATGAAAGTGGACCACAACACACCTTAGCTAGGACCTAAATCCACTCATACATGCCACGTCATGCTTCCACAACCATCAAATCAGCTTCGCAAGTAGTGTAAATATCCAAAGGCAATTGAACCTATGTTAACACCCTTAACACTTAAGTATATGCTTCCTCAAATCCAAATATGACTCACAAAATATGACTCACAAACAACACATAACACTTGAAAATGAAAGATAATATTCAACAAACACCATGAAATTCAACAAGTTCCTTCACAAAAAACTTTTACTTGAAGAATGTACACACCTAGTACATTCAAACAACTCTTCCATACACTATAACTCAAGAAACTAAAGTCCAAAGCACCAAACCATGAAAAAAATTATTTTGAAAAAAGATACACACACTATTAGTACCCTTCCAAATCTGCAAGACCTAAAACTACTCTGTGAAGAAATGTGGAGCAAAAACATTTCTCCCAGACATCTCTATAATATATAGTTCACACACTAGTGACCAAAACTTCCTCTGCATAGTAATCCAACACACTAAATTTTGAATGCAACACCTCTAAACACCTCTAATCAACATATTTGAACTGCACAAGCAGATCTTCAACCTAGAAGAAATGTGGATCCAAACCAGAATGCTACTCTATAACACAAAACACCACTTCAACACATTGTTTCCTCTTTTTATTCAATTTTCTCGAAAGCACTTGGAAACCAAGCACCAAAAACATATCATCAACATCTTTAGTACTTCCTCATCATCATCAATCCAACTGTAGCTCAACCTCACATCTATTGATAGAAGCTTATCAAAGAAACACTAGAGGTTGAGACTAGTAGCTTACTAATGACAACATAATTCAACTAATCAAAGCAACGTCAAAGACAACAACAACAACCCAATACCAAATTCTCATACTCTTGAAAAAATCTCTTAGCCATATAATTGGCACCAATGACAACACAAGCTTGTTGACATCAATGACAACACCAACTACTCATACTTACAACAATGAAGTAGTAGGCTTTTGCTATGAAGGATAAAAGGTTGCATTATTCTCAAGGTTGTGTAGGGAATTTTGTATGAATTCATGCACGCTCTCTTCATCGTGACCTATGACATCAAAAATACTTGAAATAGGAGATGTATTATCATGATTTTCATTATCAAAATTAGGTTCATCTCCAAACAAACAACTTGAAACATCAACCAAATATTTCAAAGACATCCAAATTTTACCAAAATATATATCCATTTTACAATAAGGTTTAGATTGTTAAAACACAAGTAAAGAATAGCATCTTCGAACAAGGACTTTGATAGTATTCTATCACAGAAATTTTACTAATGCCCAGATAACATGACAGAGTCACCTAAAGGCATCTGGGAAGTTTAAATTCTGACTGTGAGCTACAATGTTTAAGTATGTTGATTCTACTTGCAAATAGTTGAAACAGTAAATAAATTTCCAAAATTTGCTTAATGTATCCTAATTTGATGCAAAATGCAAGTATGCAATGATGTTAAATATTTTTAAATAAATTTTGAATTCAAACTTCAAATCTGAAATCTAATAATTAATTGATTCTAACATGCATAGGACCTAAAATTGATGATTTTTTGAATGGAAATTTTGAACACAAACAATGCACTTTCTTTCACCAAATGAATTAAATTCAAAATGCCTTAAAATATGTAATTATGAATTTCAAACTGAAATATGCAAGTATAGACAAATTTAGCAAGCAGAAATAGACAAGTATGAAAAAGAATGTTGATTCACATGTAGAAGGATAGCATCGCCCAAGGGTGAATGAGTCCTTTTTCAGGGTTTTAAAAAATGGAATCTATAAGTTGTCATTTAAATTTGTTGTTCCTATCTACAAACAGATTTGATAGTGACTGTTTTTCCAAAATTTTCTAATGTAATGCAAATGAAAATGTATGACAATTTTGAAACAAAATGACAATCTTTGAAGGAAATTTTCAAATGAAAATTTGATCTACATGACTGAAACACACCCTAATACAAGATATGATGTAATATTGATGCAATATTTTTGGATTTTTATGATTTTTTATGATGCAAATATGAAACCCTAAATAAAAAATGCAAGGCAAAATGATTCAAAACCTAGATCTAGGGTTTGAAATACTACTAAATTAGGAAGCTATGATGTCAAATGTTAGATTCACCAAAATGAAACATAGAGAAATGGGTTGATAGATGAGGTTCTAAACACAAAGAATCTAACATCAATTGCACTTTTCTAAGGGTGTTTCACTAGGATGCAAATCCACAATGTATAAAGATTGACTTTCGCCCTCAAAGGTGAGCCAATTAGACCTAGATATAATCCTTTTGAGTCTTAGAAATGAATTGGAAATGATTTGGAATGATTAAACTAATTCAAATATATGACCTAATATTAAAAATGCTATATTTTGAAGATGCACAGACTAAAACTATAAATTGTAGGTGGATCTGGGAAGTGTTGAATGATATGCGCCTATCACCAAAAGCAATATTTGGTATGTGCAGAGGGACTTAGTCACCCCTGGGCGAATGCTCTTTGATGAGGGGTCCTGAAACTGCTTTTACAATCCTCTGATGTTGGATCTAATCTTTTGATTGTCAGTTGCAGAATTGTTGGAATGTTGTCAATGAATTTTGTAATTGAGTTTCCATAGCTTGAAAAATTTTAGGGCCTTGAACGCAACAATGGAGAATTTTCCTTCAATATTTCCTTGATCCTCTTCAAACCTATAACCTGCACACTTAAAGAGGGAGAAAATGTTGGGCCATTTAGGGGTTTACCTTAGTCAAACCCTGGGTAAGTGTTTCCACTTTCCATAATGTCAAATGTAAATGGATAAATGATAATACAAAGGAAGGAATGGTGAAATCACAAAGTATTACAACTCAACACCCTTCAATGGCTTCCTTAAAGGACTGAAGTCATACACATCACCTCAGGGATTTTGATCTTGTTTTTCTTGAATGATTGAATGCTTTGGAGACCTACAGCAAGGGTTAGCCTTCACAAAAAAAATGAATATAAACACACATAAACTCACATAGAATTTGACATAATATTGATGAGGAGGAAAATGGGGTTCACCAAAATGAATTAACAATATGATGAACCGCTAAGTTTTTCCACACAAATTAATGTGAAATTTATGCAATTATGAAATCCAAAAGATGCAAATAACAATCAAAAGTTGACCCTAAATGTTATAGCAACTATGAGGGGAATTTTTAGAGAATAAAAGGTGTGTATCTTGTCAAAAACTTGTTTTTAGGCTACAGAGGCCTCATTCGCCTTCAGTGGAAAATGGGTCCCTATTAGGGTTTCAGAAACTAAGATCAAGGTCTTCTTCCTTGATGTATGCACTCTCAAATTCCCGGTTATCAGCTTCTAGAAGTCTGTAGGTAATTTTGTAGCTTCAAATCTTTGATTTTGCACTTTGAATGACAACTTTTGCAACTTTGACACTTTGAAAATTTTGCTCCAAACTTGCTCCACTTGATCTTTAACCTATAAATCTGCAATCACACACTCAAGAGGAAGAAAAACTTGTTGTTTGTTAGTGAATAGGGATTTGTCTTTGTCAAACCCCTTGTGGGTAATTAAACCAAATGATGAAATGAAGTCAATGAAGCATGAAACATGAAATATGCAATGTAGATACCTTGGAAGATGTCTTGAGAAACAAATCTACAATCTAACATGTAGTGGACATGAAAAATGTAGATCTAGGGTCCTTGAATATGATGTGAACAATTCTTGCAAGTAGATCTTCAATGCTACATCCACTTCTTTAGCTCAACAACATGCATGAATGCATCAAACACTTGTCATGATGATATGATCTTGAATTGTTGCAATAGACTCTTGAAATCTACCTTGAAATACCTTGAAAATGCTCTTGTAATGCTCTAATTCTCTCTTGAAGTTGCTAGGATGTCTCATAAAAGTGCTAGTAGAAACTAGGTGAAATAATCCCTTATTTATACTAAATTAGGAGATTAACCCCGAAATTCAAATAATTAAGATCGACACCAGATCTGGAAGTAAACCTTATTAAATTTCTACAAAATTAAATTTTAAAAGTGGGTCCTCATTAAGGGAGGACCCATTCGCCACCTAGGGCGAATGGGTCCCCGCCTGGGCTTTCAAAACCTAACCCCGGGACATTGGAAAAAGTGAGCATCAAAAACCTACCTTAGACTCAACCTGTAGTGTGTCCTGGCTGCAGGATCATTCATTCACCTAGGGAAATGCAGCCCCACCATTTCAAGACTCCAAATTTTCCTCAACTCAATGTTTTGCCATTTTAAAATTATGGGTACCGGCATAGACCCTCTGGAGGCCAAAATAAGGTTTAAATTTCTGAATTCAAGGGGTTAATTAACTCCAATTAACTACAATTAATTACAACTTGCATGTAAATGTGTAAGTGCTTTGAGGTAATTTCACAAATAATTTCAAATAAAATTCAAATGTTTTTATTAAGTAGCCCAATAGTTTTAATTTATGTTTAAATCCTAGAAAAGTGTGGAAGCGTGCTGCAAACATTTTGGGCACTTCTACAAAGGACCATAATTAAGGCATGTTTTAATCAAATAAAGGTCCTAAATGGGATGCCGTGAAACGCTAAACATTACGCAACACTATTCCAAGATACAATTCATTAATCACTTTGAATGCTAATTATCAAAACCGCCAAGCGGCTGGAAAAGGATACTTCTTTTCACATTACATTTTTCCCCACTTAGGTGAGATCCCACAACCCACACCAGCACATAAATTCAAGACACTTAAGTATGCATAAATAACAAAGATACATAATCATACCCTGTCAAAGGCCAAGAAACATAAAGAAAAATAAAGGATCAAGCACAACTGTTCCAACGCGATGTGGAACGGGGTTGTTTGTCCATAACATATGTTGCTCACTATGGGGTAGGGGAACCTCATTCTATCCACTAGGTGAGTTATCCCAACGAAGTGGCAAATGAGAGAATTATATTAGCCTCCCATACCATACCGAATTTATCCTCCTGAAAACTTTGATAAGGAACCACAATGTAATGCTTTTGTAAATGATTTTTGAATGTCATGTAAAATTTTGTTAAAGGATATTTTTCTTTGTTCATGTAAATTTATTCTTCTTAGGGATCATTGTTCCTACTGTCTCCAAGAGAGGACAAGTCAAAAGTGTTAGATCATCACCCATGGGATGCCTCATTCACATCATGCCATGACATTAGATTGTACACTCTTGGATGACATCAAACCCAATGACACCACCAAGAAGAGGACACATCACAAGAAAAGAGAAAAAGCATGCCATGACATTTTTCCAAAAGATTGCATTGATGTATGCCCCCACTTTAAAGTGGTTTCTACACCATCACTGTGAGCAATTGTTTTAAAGTATCCAAATGTTCTATCCTAAGACATGAGAGCTTTCCTCAGAAAACCCTATGCCAATTCATATGTTTCTAAAATAAGCTACGTCATAAAATAGGAAAGAATGGTTTCCACCACAAATACATAAGGGATCTATGGATTTTGGGTCAGTATGTCTTTGATGCAATGTTGTCATAGAGCATGGAACTGCCACCATTCCTAAAATACTCATGGTAGAATTAAGAACATACAAAGAGAGAGAAAAAAACGCAAAAAAGCCTTTTGGGTCAACATGAAGAGACCTAAACTTTAAATCATCCCTAGAGGAAAAACACAAGACAAACTAAAAATAAAAGCCATAAACATAGGAGAAGAATGAAGGTATATATAGAAGAATGCAAAGAGAGGTATAACAAACGTGAAATGTTACACGGATAACACTACACACATGCAATCAGCATAAAGAAAAAATGAAAAGATAAAGATCTGAAAGTATAAGGCTAGGCATAGGTAAGTCAACTCAAAGGTGTCAGCGTTTGCCTCCTTAATCCCGCTTAGTATAGCAGCGAAGATGGAAATCCAGAGCCAGTTGACAACGCCGGCGTTGGAACAGGGATACGCAATCTGGCGCCCAATACCACACACCAAGAGGAGATCGGCTGTCCGCCTGCATCAGAAAAACGTATCCAACTTATCATGCACTTGTCTACCAAATCTTTGCAACAATAAATGTCATCGCCCTAAGCACAAATAAAATTCGTGCCGGCGCAACAAATGTCCATGCAATGTTCTTGTTTATGTTGTGGCAAGGGTAGGGAATCATTGTGCATTGCTTCAAGTAGATTTGGATTTGATTTTCTATGTTGTTATTTTCTTGCATTTGTAATCTACGATCAATGGCACATCTTCTATGCCTACACTCTCTAGCACTTCAATTTTGTTTCAGTCTATTGTCAAGTTGTTTTGTGTAAGAGTGGGTTTTTCAATCATAGGATCCTTCTCTTCCTCGTGAGGACTAGAAGAAACAATAGGAGGGGTTACCCAACCACTCTCCTTTGACATCTTTAAACTGCATTTGACTCCTAGGAAGGACAACCGATTGCTCGCGGCATCTTATGGTCTTTGTAGGAGCGCGAGTTTTCGTTCTATAGATTTATTCCTTGTGTATGTTTCGGTAGCGGTTTTCGTCCAATTCATTATTTCACAAGGATAGCTGTTGGTTCTGTATAGGTTGAGGGCATTGAAAAGGGATGTTCTCGCGATTTCGCCTCGAATTTTATATGATTCCAAAAGAAATCTTCAAAGAGGCTAATTGATAGGTTCCATAGGCTTGGGCCAAAAGTAACGCGAAGTTAAGTACCTTTGTCGTGCAGAGGGATTAAATCCACTATGTGATGCAATATGGAAGATATGGTAATTTCTCTTTAAATGACTTTAGACATTTATGCAAAATAATAGGAACAACATTCATGGAGTGAAGCCATGGATATCCTAGCTTCACACAAAATTGGTCTGATTGTGGAATGATGGAAAATGAGATGGTTAATGTTTTTGGTCCAACCTTTAAAGGGAGATCTATCAATCCTATCGTAGGGCAAGAAAATTCATTGTGTTTTGATCCAAGCTTTCAGGTTATCATATGTTTCTTGATATAACTCATGCAATATATAAGAATTCTTTTGTGATCACATTCTTTCCACATACAGGATAAATCAATATCTCATTAGTGGGCTTTTCATTGATTTGGCCAATTATGTAAAGAGGACCATCAGGTGCACATCTAATTGTGTCATTTTGTGAGAAAGCAATGTCAATAGGTTGTCTAGTCAATCCCTACAAGGTCTAGCTTCGATAAATGCTATAACATTTTGTACAGGGCATGATTCCATATCAACATCCATGTTGTTATCATTCTTAGCAAGATTATCTTTGGTTTATATGTTATTGTTGACTTGTTTGTTCAAGTATTCATGAAGGAAGCAACTAAGGCTATAAATGATTTGTGTTTCATTTCGAGTTTTAAGCACTTTCCTTAGATTTTGTATAATGGTAACTAAGCTAATGTCTATGCATTCACTAAGGATATGGGCTTGTAAGTTTTCTAGTTGTTCATCTAGTTTGTCAATAACATTGTGCACATTGAATGTAGGAGGTGAAGCCATGGGAAATGAAGTATGCAAACTATGAGTCATGAAGGGTTGATTATCAACACTATTAGGAAGAGAGTTAGATCACCCAAGATCCATGATGAGTGATAGATCACGGGATGACATGAGCCTCAAACTACATCTTACAATAGTATTGGTAATAGGACACCAAGTTGTAAAGCTCGTGCAAGTTTTACAACCCTAGTGTGCAAACCCTAGAATAGCAAAGGGGCAATGCAATAACCTAGAATGAAATGCAATTTTCAAATTCTAAGCAATGCAATTTACTAATAATGAAATGATCTGAAAATGAAATGTTTGAATGCAATTTTGAGAATTAACAATGCACAAAAATGAAGCAATTTAAGCTAAAATGCAATGAATTTGATGAAACAACAAATCAGGAAAGTAACAACACCAAAAAAAAGCTAGAAACTAAGATTTTAATGTCTAAAAAATGCAGATTAGTAGCTAACAGGGACTTATTCACCAGTAAGGGTGAATGGGTCCTGGTTAAATGTTTTTGGGATGTTTCTGTGGATTTCAAAGTGAATTTTAATGCTTTTTCAGTTGCCAGAAGGTACAGACAAGACCTAATCAAGAACTCTTTCACCAATAGTGGTGAATGGGTCCCGGTTAGGTGTTTTTAAACTATTTTTAAATTATTTGCAAGCTTTCAATGATATCTTTTAGTTCTAGGTCTAAGACAGTGAATTTCAATTTCAGATTTTTCTAGAAATGCAATGTGAAAATGCAATGTAAAGATGAAATGCAAGACCTCAATTGAAATGCAATTTTGTTTTGATTTTCAAATTCAATTGTATGAGATCTAAATGATATTCAAAATGAATTGTTTTATTTTGTATTTTTCATATTTAGAGAGATGCAAAGCAATACAAATCTAAACCTTAGATGAGATGCAATATTTCAATGCAAAACAAGAAACCCTGAATGAGATCTTAATTCAATGCAAATCTAAATGAAAATGAATGCAAGATACAATGAGAGACTTCAAAATCAAAAAATTGCAATGTTCAATATGTTAGGTTCACCATTTATGATGAGGTGGAAAATAGGGTTCACCAAAAATGAATCACCAAGATGATGAACCACTAAGTTTTTCCACACAAATCAATGTGCAGTTTATGCAATTATGAAAGCCAAAAGATGCAAATAACTATGAAGTTCAAGGTGAAAATATGTTGTACCTAATTGCAAATATTCAAAAAATAAGTGAAGATGCAGATGATATGGTAGAATGAAATAAAAAGCTATACATGTTAATTTTGTATTGTACAAAATATACAAAAATCTAGTTTATAGGAATATCTATATTGCTCTAATATATAGAACCATATGATAAATCTTGCTTACCAATACTATAATTTTGGTAATTTTGTAATTTTGTTTATATAATTGATATAATTACTTAGGCATATGCCTTTTATCGATAAAAAAAACTATGAGGGGAGTTTTTAGAGCATAAAAACGTGTGTACCTTGTCAAAAAATTGTTGTTTTTAGACTACAAGGGACTCATTCACCTTCAATGGTGAATGGGTCCCTATTAGGATTTTGGAAACTAAGATCAAGGTCCTATTCCTTGATTTTTTTACTCTCAAATTCCCAGTTATCAGCTTCTGGAAGTGTGTAGGTAATTTTGTAGCTTCAAATCTTTGATTTTTCACTTTGAATGACAACTTTTGCAACTTTGACACTTTGACAATTTTGCTCCAAAATTGCTCCACTTGATCTTCAACCTGTAAATCTATAATCACACACTCAAGAGTGGTGAAGCCATGGTAAGAGGGTCCTCGATGAGAAAAATTCAGACCATGTAACAAGAGTCACACAACAAAAGCAACATAGAATATGGAGGCAAATGCAGATTCAAACATTTTGATTAACAGAAATCTCGATTACAATCAGTCGGCAACATTTGGGCTTACAGATTCGGCTCATAGGCCTGATATTACATGTTTGACATATAATATTTCTATATGATCCTTAATGCGAGCTAAAATATAACATCTCCAATCTATTATTCATCTAACTTCCTTTCTAATGATCTATTACAATAATTTATATCACATCTTGAGATCTAGAATTATCCGCATCGGCCAAAGATTATTACAATCTCCAATGAAATAAAATGTAATGTGTGCATGAATAGGTCCACCTCAAATTTGAATTACTTCTTGGTGAATGCATAGGATGAAGTGTGAACCTATAATTAAGGTCTAGAACACTCCATGGAACAATTTGAATCACATCGCCAAGATCTGCAAGTTATGGGAAAGATCCACAAGTGATCAAACTAGTCGTTAGGCTTGAAAATTATTCTTGTGCCAATTCAAGAAGCTTCCAATAAATCTAGAAGAAATAACTTTTTGGAAAAAGATCCAATGGTGGTCAAATCTTGGAATAAGGAAAATGAACATGTCCACGATGTAAACATAAATCCACAGGGTCTAGTGAGCAGCTATGAAGAAATACTGAATCCGCCAACTTGAACTGAACAAGAACAAAAACTGAATGAAATTTTTTTGGTTGATGCAAGATTGCCAAGAACCAAGGATGCTCCTACATAAAACATCTGGGGTTATTTGAAAAGTGATTCCGTCACTTTTTTGGGGCTAAAGGAAAACCAATATGGTCTACCTCAGCCTAAGAAATCCAAGAAGAATCCTCCACTGGTCTGCCCTTCCATTTCACAAGATATTCTGTATACTGTCTTCCACGAGTGTTCCTTCCATCCCTAGCATCCAAAATCTCTTCTATCTCATTTGATTGTTGTTTAGGAAATTGTTTCTCTAATTTTTCTTCACTGTCTTCATTGAATTTCGCTCCATGGTACTGATGTAGATTTGCAATGTTGAATATAGGTGATATACCCATGTCATTTGGTAACTCCACTTCATATGCATTTCCTAATTCAAATTTCTTCAAAATCCTACAGGGTCCAAACTTCCTCATCTTCAGCTTATCGTATATGCCAGCTAGAAATCTATCCTTCCTCAAATATACCATCACTTCATCTCCAACCTCGAACTCCTTATGTCTCCTCTTTTCATCTACTCGCTCCTTATACTTATGGTTCATATCTTCCAACTGCTCCTTCATTTGAGTATGCACTTTATTCATATGTTCTAAAAATTCCTCTGCTTATGCACTCCTTTTATCTTCTATATTGATGTCTCTCAACTCTAATATACCTCTAGGATGAACTCCAGTAATGATCTCAAATGGTTTCTTTTTGGTACTCATGTTCACTAAATTATTATAAGAAAACTCTACTTGTGCAAGGACTAAATCTCAACTTGTGGTCTTCTCTCCAACCAAGCATCTCAGCAAATTCCCCAAACTCCTATTTACTACCTCTATTTATCCATCAGTCTATGGGTGAAAAGTAGAGCTAAACTTCAAATCTGCCTTTAGCTTCTTCCAAAGTGTCCTCCAAAAGTAACCAACAAACTTTGTATCTCTGTCTAAAAAAATACTCCTAGGTAATCCATGCAATCTAATTACTTTGAAAAAAAAATATGTTACATGCACTGCATTTGTTGTCTTCTTACAAGGTATGAAATGTGTCATTTTAGAAAATCTATCCACCACAACAAATATAGAATCATTACCTCTTTGTGTCTTCAACAAACCAAGTATGAAATCCATACTGATATCCTCCCAAGGTCTCTCCAGAACTGTCAAAGGCTTATGCAATCCAACATTCTAACTACTTTTCGCAACTTGAAAAACTCTACAACTGCGACAAATCTCCCAACATCCCATGAATTCATGGCTGTACCACTCACTCCTTACCAATGCTATTGTCTTATCACACCCAAAGTGTCCCTGACATTCTCCACACTATGTTTCTTTCACCAATTTATTCACTGAAACCCAAGTGTATAAACAATTGATTCTCCAACAGCCATATCCTCCTGAATGAAATAATCCAACCACTAACTTCTATCCTCCAAAATGGGTTCTTTACATGCCCACAAGGTTCTGCAAAATCCGGGTCTTCCTCATACAAGTTTTTCAACTCATCAAAGCATAATACCTCCACTCTCATCTATGTCAATAAATTCCTTCTACTCAAAGCATCAACAACTCTATTTGACTTTCCACTCCTATGCTTAAGAAAAAAAGTATAACTTTGCAAGAACTCTACCCATCTCATGTGTCTCCCATTCAACTTAATCCTGACTATTCAAATATTGCAAAGCTTGGATGATCCATATACAATACAAACTCCTTAGGAAACAAGTACTTTCTCCACTTCTTTCAAGGCTTGAACTATGGCATAAAACTCTGACACAATATCAATATCTTCTCCTAGCATCATTCAACTTCTCACTAAAATAAGCTACTAGTCTTCCTTCTTGACTTAATACCGCTCCAATTGCATTTCCACTTGCATCACAATCTACTTGAAATACCTTATTAAAATCTAGTAAAGCCAACATAGTTACCACACTTTAGGTTTCTAAACAACTTTAAAATCCTCGATGTTCCAATGTCTAATTCTTAAAATTTCTTATTCTCTCATTGTTTTGTCATAGGACCGCAAATAGAACTAAAATTCCTAATGAACTTTCAAGAGAACTAGCCAATCCTCCATGAAATGATCTTACCTCTCCAATGTTTTCCAGGCCATTCAATAATTGTTCTAATTTCTCGATCCATCTTCAATCCATCCATGATATCACAAATCCTAAATATACCACTCCCCTTCAAGAAACCACACTTCTAATGCCTATCGAACTACTCTCAACCTCTGCAAAACTTGTCTTATATGAAACAAATATTATTCTCTACTCTTACTAAAAATCAAGATTTCATCCAAGTAAACAATCACAAACTTACCCAAGAATTTCTTCAATACCTCATTCATCAGCCTCATGAAAGTACTTGGTGCATTTATTAGTCAAAAAGGCTTCACCAACCACTCATACAATCCTTCATTTGTCTTGAGTATTGCCTTCCACTCATCCCCTTCTTTGATTCTGATTTGATGATATCCACTCTTCAAATCTATCTTTGTAAAGTATTTAGCCCACCTCAAACAACTACATAATGTCATCCATCATCCGGGCAAAGGAAATCTATACTTCACCGCGGATTTTTTATGGCTCTATAATTCTTAAAAATAATATCCCATTTCCTTTCCATCCTTTCTAGGTGTTAATACTGTGTACTACACAAGAACTTAATCTTTCTCTGATCAAACCCTTCATCAACAAATCTTGCACTTGTCTATTCAACTCCTCATTCTATGTCCGTGTCATCTGGTGTGCTACTTTATTAGGAAAACTAGATCCAAGAATCAGATCCATACAATGACTAATACTCCTCCCTGGTGGTAATCCATCAGGTACATTATCTAAAATGATCTCTTCATATTTTGTCAGCATCTCCTTTATCTCCTTTGGTTGTTCTTCTACATGCTTCAAGTCTTTAGCCATCTTAGGAATCAGAGAGATGAAGAGGAAATTTAACGACGATAATGATTAATTCAATTTGACGAGAATTTTATCTTCTAGAAATAAAACGACTTTATTCGAGAATATTGCCGATTATAACCCGGATGATTAAGCCGGAATAAAATATATCTTAACCGATAATTTCTCAATTTCACCAAAGACACCACTTACTAGTATCTTATGCTTATCTTGAATCCATGCTATCTGATAGGGCTTCGAGTGTTTCAATATTTCCAACTTGAATTTGGTCACCATTTCTTTAGAAACCAGGTTCTCTTAGCTTCCACTGTCAATAATCACTTTGTAACATTTACTAGCTACCTTGCATCTAGTCCAAAAAAAATTCTCTCAAGAATGTAGCTTCATTGACACAATCCTCTTCTATTCACCAACACTTCTCCCTCTAAGTGATGGATTCAGAGGACTTTCTGCAGCGATGAGCCCCGAGAAAGCATTTTGTCTTTATATCTAAATGCTCCTATGTTCTTTTCCTCTCCACCACATTTAAAAACAAGTTCCCTTGAATACTCTTTCTCCTATCCTCTATCCTCTTTTCTATAACCCTCATTCTGGTAACCACCATATCCTCCTCTCCAATAAGAGTTTCCATCATCTCTATGGTACAAATTATCATTCTTACTAACCTCCTTATCTTTATTTTGATATACAATAGATCCTCTTCCTCCTCCAATAAAAGTTCTTCCTCTCTAAAATCTTCCACCTATTCCTCTTTGTCTCTACTCATGTCTTTTATTCAACTTCTCTTCTGCCTTTAAGGCACATTGATATGTCTCTTCCACACTCTACAACTTAATCAAACTAATCTCATCCTGTATAGATGACCTCAAACCATTCACATACCTGGCTACTTGCTCGATCTCATCCTACGAATGTCCAAATTTGATGTTCAACTTGTAGAACTCCTTAGTATACTCTGTCACACTTGACTCCTTCTACTTCAAATTCTACAACTTTTGGAACAAACTGATCTGATAATCTATAGGCATAAACTTTTTCTTTAACTTATTCACCATCTGATCCCATGATTTTATCTTTTCTTTTCCTCTTCTTTGCCTATCTATCTGCAAATGTTCCCACCAAAGGGATGCATGTCCTTTCAACTTTGTACAAGAAAATTTCACCTTCTTATCTTTAGTAGTACCTTCAAAATCAAAATACTTTTCCATCTTTGTTATCCAATCAAGCAATTCATCTAAATCCAACTTACTATTATAATCCAGTGGATTGAAATGTGGTTTGGTATTTGCTCTAGTCAGGGCTCTTATGAACCTCTCTTCTCCCTGATCTAGGCTAGGTTGATCTTCTCTTCCTCTTTCTTCTTGTACTTCTACCTCTTCATCACTCACATCATCAACTAGTCGACCTCTCCTCTGGGTTGTTTCAACTACATCTAATCTAGCAGTGATTTCTCTCAACATCTCCATTAAAGTTGGTTTTGCATTTCCACGCGCTCCATTTCCTCTAAAATTTCTTCTTCCCACCATCTTTACACAAGTCCTCTACAGCTGTAGGTTAAATCCTCAATCTACCACCCCACAACAAATATTTAACAGGACTCTGCGAATTCTGATGACCTCTCATAGATCGAATATCGCTCTGATACCAATCTGGTGCAACCATGGTAGGAGGGTCCTAAAAGAGAACAATTTGTACCATGCAACAAGAGTCACACAACAAAAGAAACACAAAATATGGATGCAAATGCAAATTCAAACATTCTCATTAACAAAAATCTCAATTACAATTGGTCGGCAACATCTGAGCTTACAGATTCGGCTCACATGCCTGATTTTACATGTCTGACATACAATATTCCTATATGCTCCTTAATGTGAACTGAAATATAATATCTCAAATCTATTATTCATCTTACTACCTTTCTAATGATCTATTACAATGATTTATATCACATCTTGAGATCTAGAATTATCCATGTCGGCCAAAGATTATTACAATCTCCAATAAAAGAAAATGTAACGTGTGCATGAATAGGTTGGCCTCAAATTTGAATTACTCCTCAGTGAATTCATAGGATGAAGTGTGGACCTATAATTAAGGTCAGGGACACTCCATGAAACAATTCAAATCACACTGCCAAGATCCGCAATTTACGGCAAAGATCCACAAGTGATCAAACTAGCCGTTAGGCTTGAAAACTATTATGGTGTCGGTTCAAGAAGTTGTCAATAAATCTGGAAGTGACAACTTGTTGTAAAAACATCCAATCACACTCAAATCTTGGAATAAGGAAAATGAACATGTCCGCGATGTAAATATAGATCCACAGGGTTGGTGAGCAACTATGAAGAAATACTGAATCCGCCAACTTGAACTAAACAAAGAACTAAACAAGAACAAAAACTGAATGAAAATATTTTTGGTTGATGCAAGATTTCCAAGAACCAAGGATGCTCCTGCACCAAAGAGGAAGAAAAAATTCTTGTTTTTTAGTGAATATGGGTTTTCCTTGGTCAAACCCCTTGTAAGTAATTAAACCAAATGATGAAATGAAGTCCAAATGAAGCATGAAACATGAAATATGCAATGTAGATACCTTGGATGATGTCTTGAGAAACAAATCTACAATCTAACATGTAGTTTCCATGAAGAATGTAGATCTAGGATCCTTGAATATGATGTGAACAATGCTTGCAAGTAGACCACTTCTTTAGCTCAACAACATGCATGAATGCATCAAACCCTTGTCATGATGATATGATCTTAAATTGTTGCAATAGACTCTTGAAATACCTTGAAAATGCTCTTTTAATTCTCTAATTCTCTCTTGAAGTTGCTAGGATGTCTCATAAAAGTGCTAGGAGAAACTAGGTGAATTAACCCCTTATTTATACTAAATTAGGAGATTAACCCCAAAATTCAAACAATTAAGGCTAACACCAAATATGGAAGTAAACTTTGTTAAATTCCCATAAAAATTACATTTGAAAAGGGGGTCCTCATTAAGGGAGGACCCATTTTCCACCTAGGGTGAATGGGTCATGGCTCAGTTTTCCAAGACCTAACCCTGGGGAATGGAAAGAGCATCAAAAACCCATTTCAGATCAACTTAGAAAGGGGGGTCCTATTAAGGGAGGACCCATTCACCACCTAGGGAAAATAGGTCTTGGCACCATTTTCCAAGACATAAATTTTCTCAATTAAATGTTTTGTTATTTAAATTATGGGTGTCGGGATAGATCTTCAAGAGATGTCAAAAATAAGGTTTAAATTTGAATTCAAGGGGGTTAATTAACTCCAATTAACCACAATTAATTAAGAACACCCTAGATAAATGTGAAAGTGCTTTATAACACTTTAAAACACTTAAATAAAGTACAAATTTAAATATATTTTATTAAGAAGGGGCCCATTAAGTTTAATTAAGTAAATAAATCCTAGAAAAGTGTGAAAGTTGTTAGAGTAAAGTAATTAATTAACTTTACTCTCCTATTAAGATTTCACTTTATGCACACATATTAGTCATTTAATAATTAATATTTAATTATTAAATGCACTCACCTTAGGGTTAGGTTTTCCTTTCGGTGTTGATCTCCTTTATAAAGATTGATCTCTTGTATTGTATTCTCTTCTTGATTCATTTTTTCTCTGATAATACATCTTGCACTTTGTGAGAGCCAAAACCCTTGTTTTGTTCTCTCTTTCTCTATGACAAGTTTCTTGCATGCAGGTGTTCTTTGGGTTCTATGGATTTGTATTTCTCAAATCCTACATGGTATCAGAGCCAGATCTGCTACAGCTTGTTCAGTTTTGAAAGATTTAGAGATCTAAGTTTTGGTTGCAATAGATCTGTGTTTGTCTTTTTTTTATTTGGAATAGGGGTACTTTTTTTTGGAGCACTTTGAGCCCAAACGGACCTCACTGTTGAGCTCGCAGCATCCAAAAACCCCTATTTTCATATAAAATTCATCCATTTTGGCCACAGTTGACCGAAAAGGCAAAAAAAATTGCCCCAGAGTCGTACAGCCCCAGGGCACGCAGTTTGAGGCAAAAAAATTTAAAAAACCCAAAGTTTTTTTTAGTTTTCTGGCACTGCCAATTTAAAACCTAGGACACCGCCGCCACTCAGCCAAGCGGCCACCAGCAGAGGTGGCGGCCACCACCTCCAGTAGCCGGGCCGCCACCTCCGCCAGCGGGCCGCCCAGCAGCCGCCGGCTCTCCGCCCAGCGACCGCCTGCCAAGCTCCACCGACATGCCGCCATTGCACAGCCAGAGTGCCACCCACAAGCAGCCCTCCACCAGTGCGCCACCCGTGCCCAGCCCCTGGTCGCCCAGTAGACCAGGGGTCTTTTTTTTAGCCCCTGAGGGCTCTAGAGGACCAAATTGGACATTTTGGAGCTACTTTACGAAATCGGGTGTAAAATGGACGTTTTAGCTCCATTTTTTGCAAAAAAATAGTCGTTGGAAAGCTGCTTCCGGCACCATTTTGATGGATCAGGTCTTATTTCCTGGTTTTTCCGTTTTGATGCTGTTTTCCTCAGTCAAAGTCAGAACTTGTTTTTTGCACTCCCGGAGCCATATCTTTTGCATACGGACTCCATTTTTCACAAACGAATAGGCGTCAGAAAGGTGGTTTTGTGCTCTTTCCAGATCTGCAATATATTTCATTAGTACATTCTTCAAGTACTCAAAAATTTTCCTCAACAATTACTACTTTCTATTGCTTTCTGGCTTTCAGTTTGTACTGGGGATTGGATTTTTGCATTGTGGGGGGGTGTTTTCTCTTACTTTCTATCATTTCATTAGAAAACCAGAATCTTAAAACACCAAAACAAAACAAACAAACCCCTTCTGCATCTTTTGTCTAGTTCTAAAAGACCACTAAATAATAATAAAAAATTCATAGCAGTTGAGGCACAGTTCACAGGATGGCTGACAGATCTATTGAACCCTATCCTGCTTTATATAATTATCACTTGGAAGGGTCATGATGACTCTTCTCTAGTCTCACGAGGTTATGGTCCTGATTGGATGAGGTTAAAATTTTCGATTGGCTTGATCTCTTGTATTGTATTCTGCTAACCCAGTTCATTTTTCCATACGATGGCCATCTTGCACTTTATTACCAGGAGCCAAAACCCGCTGTTTGTTCTCTCTGCTTTCCTGCACGTGACGGGTTTCTTGCATCGCGGTGTTCTTTTGGTAGGTGATCCTGTACGGTGCTCTGCATCATACTCATGCTCGGACATCGTTCTAGTCTTTGAGTCATGCCATTTCGGATGATCCTCAAAAGTTTTCAAGCGTGAAAAGTCACCTTGAGTGGGATAGGTCCATGGATGAGGAGTATTCTTCTTTGATGAAGAATCATACTTGGGATCTTTGTCCTCTTCCTAAGGGAAGAAATTTGGTTCGGTGCAAGTGGGTGTACCGTACCAAGTATGTTACAGATGGTTCTATTGATAAGTATAAGGTACGTCTTGTTGCGAAGGGGTTTTCTTAGGTAGAGGGTATTGACTACTCACGAGACCTCCACTATTAAGCCAAGATGAATTTCTATCGCTGGTACTTTCCTTACCTTCCGCGAGGGGATGGACAATCATTTGGATGGATGTGAGAAAGGATACCTTCTGCATGGAGACCTACATGGGGAGATCTATATGGGCAACCTCGAGGATTTGTCACCGGAGACACTTCTTTGGTTTGCAGACTTTGATGTTCATTGTATGGTCTCAAACAAGCCCCTCGGGCTTGGTATGAGAAGATGGACTCTTTCTTGCTTTCCTCTCACTTCACACGCTGTCATTCAGATCACATAGTGTATATTCAGCATCAGGAGGGTGATCTTTTGATTCTTGTGCTATATGTAGATGATCTCATCCTTACAGGTAGCTCATCCTCCATGATTCAGAGTGTTCAAAGAGCTTTGATGGAGCCGTTTGAGATGACAAATCTTGGTCTCTTGCACTTCTTTTTGGGTCTACAGGTTATTCAGTATTTGGATGGGATTTCCATATTTCAGGAGAAGTATGCTCTTGATATGCTTCAGCGATTTGGCATGCTTGATTGCAAATTACGCCCGCTCCATTTGATCGGTGTTGTTTTGTCTTCCACTTGCTCTACTCCTTTAGTAGACCCCACTTTATATAGGTAGTTGGTTGGCAGTTTGTTGTACCTGACACATTCTCATCCCAATCTTTCCTTTGCGGTTGGCCTTGTCTCTCGGTTCTCCCATGATCCTCATGAGAGCCATTGGCAAGCAGCCAAACATATTTTGAGGTACATTGGGCACCACTCATTATGGCATTCACTACCGCCGGGATCCCCTCCACATCATTGGCTTCAGCGACTTGATTGGGTTGGTGATGTCAGCGATCGAGAATCTACTTAAAGCTGTTTTGCAGCAGTTACGGTCCTATCACATGGTCTTACAGAAGCGATACGCTAATGCATTATCATCTGGAGAAATTTGAAGTCACAGGTGCTTGATGTTAGCCGATTCGGGGAGGTTTTATGAAAGCCCGGCAGTTGATGGCCGAGTTTAGGTTTCCTCAAATAGTCCCACTATTATTTGGTGTGACAATCAGAGTTCCATTCACGACTCACCAACCCGATGGAGCATGTATTGGACAAAGCATACATTAGCAAATCCACACATGCACTTCATCGGTGATTGATTGAGGATAGAAGTTCTCTCATCTTGGAGTACATTCCTACAAAGAGGCCGGGTTCGCGAGACATCTTCACTAAAACCTTTGGCATCTCCCGCGCTATCTTTAGTTGAAGCTCCATGCTTAGAGGGTGAAGGAAGTTGTCCTTGGGGGTCTCATTGAAAGGGCCTTCCTTCCTTCATGTTTTTTTCAGCATGTTTCTTTATCTCTTTTTGGAGAGGATTTTTTTCCCACTGGGTTTTCTCCTTTACTCCGCTTTATAGAGATTTGGTTGTATTCTTTGGGTTCTGTGGATTTGTATTTCTCAAATCCTACAAAAGTGTGTTACAACACTTTACAACACCTTTGCAAATGACCAATTAAGGCATGTTTTAATCAAGTAAAGGTCCTAAAATGATGTGAATGTGTACAATGCATTGCAACACTATTCCAAGACACCATTAATTCAATTTTAATGTCAATTATCAAACCAAGTAAGGGGAAAAGGCTACTTTTTCCATTACTACAGATATTAGGATCTTGGATTGTTGTAATAAAGCTCTAAAATGTTGCTCTTAACTTTCTCTTAACAATAGTATTTTCTCATGAATGCTTGCTCTTGTTCATAAGTTTGCCAATATATTTCATCTTATCTTTCAAATGATAAAATAACTAGGTATTTATATGCAATTGTACTAATTTCCTGAAAAATAGATTCCAAAAGTTGACACTTGATAAATTTTGAATCTTGGATATTAAAATGCCACTAACATATTTAAATTTGGGTCCCCACTAAGAAGGGGGACCCATTCACCCATGGGTGAATGTGTCCTAGCCCAAATTTCCATGACACACTTAGTCAAGAGAAAAATAACAATTGGATGCATTTATCCAATGCTTGTAAGCCTTTGGAAAATGGTAATAATTAGGCCTTGGAATGCATAATTTATAAAATTAGGAGCTTAATTAATTCCAATGAATTAGGGGGACAAAACATAATGTAAAATTGGTAAGGGTGACAATTTCCAACACTACATAGAGGCATAACAACATGTAAGAAATGCTCATTATCTTTGTTCTCTTTCTCCCATAAGGTAACATTTTCATCGTGCATTTTCTAAATAAAAGGGGACAAACAACATTTAGTTTTCACTCTAGAACGACTTTGGACATTTCATTCAAGGTAAATATTTTTTGGAGGATGCCATTTAAGTTAGAAGGCATGGAATTAGCTAAGGAAACAATTATCTATATGTTTTTTTCATTAATATTTATGCGAGAGAAAAATTATACAAATAAGAAAGAAAAACTATGATGGACATTTGCACTACATTGAAAGGTTTCTATATTGAGCCTTCTTCCACAAGAATGAAAATATATTTTTTAATGAAATTTATGCTCATTTTTTTATACTAATTAAGCCTCCTCAAAAGATTCATTTGATTGCCTTAGATTATAATGACTAATATAAGGTAAAAAAAGATCAAAATATATTTACCATCAAAAGAGACTTGTATAATCATTATTGTAAACTAAATATAACCCAAATTGGATAGATATGATCCTTGAAAAGTCACATGATACAAAAACTCTATGCAACCATTCTACCTCTACCTCTACCTCTACCAACAACCACACATTGAATTTGAAACGAGACTTAAACAAGCAAGGGAGATGGGATTTTGAGTGGCTTTGTGAGTATTAGAAAAATAGATTATGAGTTCTAGAACCAATGAGCATTATTTTATGAGAATTTTAATAAGTTTTATAGATAAAAAATGATAGTCATTTTTTAGCATGGCTTTATGAGTATTGCTACCTATTGTCATAGTCATAATTAGAAAAAATATCTTAGGAAACAAGATAGTGGCACTCATCACATATTATTACAAAAAAACTTGCATCAAGTGCATGTAGGATCAAGATATAACTTAGTTGGTTGAAAAATTTATGATCATACTAAAGGAACCCTACAAAAGGAAAAGGGTAGCTTTGTATATGGTGTCCTAATTTAATTTCATGTATACTAGTCACTATGAAGGTTGATTAGAGAGGGAATTATGGGTAGCTTGAGCATAGAATGAAGCAAGAGACTAGGATTAAGGTTTTAATGTTTAATTCAATGGGTGTAAAAATGATTTTTATGGACCTTTGATTGATGATAAAATAAGTTAGTCAAAAAAATGAGAGATTATAAATTTTATTCAAGGTTTTAAAATGAAATTAATTGAACTATTTTTAAGAGTAAAGCATGATTATCAAGACTCTCATTCCATAGGTACCAATCACCACTTCCAAATGACCACTATCTAAATAACAAATCAACCCCCATTCATCATAACTACCTAGACTCTTGAACAATATTTTTAAGATACTAACTTAAATATATGTGTGTCAAAAAATTATATAAATTAGTGAACCATTTTAGGAGCTTGAAGGCTATGGAGTTAGGGTGCATGGATAATGGCTTATATCTTCTAATCATAATTAGTAGAAATATTTGAAGTGCTAATTATTTGTAGACCTATAAGTATTTATAATCTTATCAATCAAGAATTATAATTTTTTTTGGAAAATTTATTTTATTTAGTATTTAGTTAATAAGTTTAAAATTATCTATTCTTATCGACTATTCAACAACACTTTTGTATCTTGTTGCTAGATTTTAATAATTTAATGAGTGTGATAATTTAAAATATTTTTAATGATTGTATAAAAGAAATCAACTTTAAAGATAATTTATAATTATAAATATTGATTATATTTCTAAAGATGTCCAAACTTAATATAATAAGTATTAGCCGTAAAAAATCTATAATTTTATTTCAAGATCATTTTGTATCCAACAAAAGGAAAGAGAGAATATTGTTTAAGGTTTTATTCAAACATTTTGGAAAGGTGTGAAAAGGATTAATATTTAGAGCACAATAAATCCTACTAACCTAGCAATACATACATTTCTAAATATTTAGTATTATACATGCTTTAAATTTAACTTTGAGATTAATATTTAAAGTTTCATTAAAATGATTAGTTATTTAAAATTATAAATAATATTTTGAATTCAATGTTTTCTAGACACATTAAAAATACTTTTTTAATGTGGGGTGTGGATCTTTTATTTTATAAGGGAAGAATTCAAATAGCTCATATATTACCTTTTGAGAATATATTGATTATTTGAATTGAATCTTAAAATAACGTGTAAAAGGTTGAATGAATATTATGAAAAATGATAATTAATAGATGACATACTTATTAACATCAATTCTTTGTTAGCTCTTATCATATTCCTCATTTCCTTTTATTTCCCATATAATTATTGTATTATTTTAGTATTCCAAATAAAATTCAATTGTGATGCTACAAAGAAAGTAGAAAAGTGAATATTACAAGGAGCAATTTAGGCAATCTATATAGTTCTAAATGTTTTTAGCAATATCGCATTGAAAATAAAAACATAAACAATTGATCGCAATTAATAAAAAAATATAGTCATATATGAAAATAGTTTCTTCATGGAATTTACATTAATATTTTGATTAATTTTTTTTGGTAAAAAAGTAACTACTAGCTCTACTTAAACATTAAATTTAATCCAATGGTCAAATATTCAATGATAATTTTTCACCTCAAAAGTGGTAAATAGTTGTCTTATTTTTTTTTGGTAAAAAACCACCTTTAGTTATTAAATCATTTTCTATTTAATAATAATCAATAACTACTTTTATACACCATGGGTCTTTGTATAGAACCAAACTTTATTCAAAGTTGTTCAATAACTACTTTCAATAACTACTTTCATACACCATGGATTTTTTCAAGGATCTTGATATCAACATTTCCAAGGGTAAAGCTATTTTTTCTCATTGAATTTGAATTTGTAAAAGCTACAAGATGTTTATATGAACTAAAATTGATACAATGGAAAATATAGCTCCAAATATTTTGCAACATTATTATAAATACTTACAATAGTATTTTAGAATAATATAAGTGCACATCTAGAAAGAACCTTGGAAACCCATCCTATTTTCCAACAATAGGGAGTTACAATAGATTCATCCTTACTTGCACAAAGAAATGAACATGTCGGTACATATTTACTTTGATTTCAAGCCTTTACTATGTCTATTTTCCAATAGAAAGATACTAACTCAAGAAACAAAAAATATAGTGTAAAAATTATACTAATTATGGTACCTATAAATCATTAACAATGAACATATGAATAATTGAACATCAGAGGCTTGTGATCATATTCACATTGACACCAAGGCTAAGGGTTCACTAAATTGATTCAACACTATCATGTGACAAGAAGGATGAAATAGAGGAAAAAACTAACAAATCTCCATGGACTTCCAATGCCATCTTTTCTCTATTAGGTACTTCCTACAATTTTTTATATAAAATAAACTTTAAGAAAAGATTTCAATAATCTATTTATAGAGAAAAATATAACACACTTGTTTGATGAGACATTACAACTCCTCAAATGATGCCAAATTAAGGATAGTATAGTTGTATAGCTACGACAAGATATTAAAGTCAATTTTCAACAAATTTATCAATTAATAAATGCACTTCATTTACCATATCTTATGTTCATTTACAATGATCAATAATCTAGTTACAAAAATTTTAAAATTTGAAGATCAAATAGATACACCATTTAGTAGCACATGAAAAAAAATTGCATTATCAAATGCTAAATAGAACATATTTGAAAAGGGGCGGCCCTTTGGTGAAATGGTGGGACTTCTTACCTATAGAGTCAACAACCAAAGTTCAAACCTTGCGAGGTCACTCTCTACTGCATCAACAATGGAGTTTGTTGTTTACCCTCGTATTAAGGGAGATGTAGGTGAATTAGTTGGGCTTCTTGCTTGTAGTACTTATGACCAAGCCCCCAAATTGTAATAGTAAATTTTGCAAGGCTGATGGGCTGACTCAGTGGCTAAAGCATCGTATTTCTAGGAGCCAAGAGATCCATGAGGTCTAGTCTCCCCACTATCCCTTGATGCTTTGGAGGTGTGTCGCCGGTGTCACCAATCATGTGAAATTTTTTACCAAGCACTATAGTTTATATGGGGGCCGGATACCCGATTAGTTCCTGCCAATCTAAAATATATATTATTAGTAAAAATGGGGGAGCCCTTTGCTTGGTGGAAATGGTAGAGGGATTGTTATGCATAGAGCCAGCAACCAGAGTTTCAAACCTTGAGTGGCTCTCTATTGCGTCAACAATGGATTTTTTTGTTTACCCTCATATTAAGGGGAGGCCCCTTGGTGAAGTGGTGGGGCTTCTTGCATGTATTTCCAACAACCAAGGCCCAAACCTTAATATTAAACATTTGGAGGCGACCCTTTGGTGAAATGGTGGGGCCTAGCAGCATGAATCCAACAGCCATAGTTTCAAACCTCATTAGAGGTCCTCTCTACCATGTCAACAATGGGTTGTTTTTACCCTCATTATTAAGGTGAGGGGCTCGCCAAAGTAGACTAAGTGGGGGCTTCTTTCTGTAGTTCCAACAACCCAGACCCCAAACGCCAATGTGAAATTTTCAAGATCGATGGGGATTTGGTGTTTTCTACTATGAAGGTAGAGTTTGATGCATATGGGAGGGGTTTCTTTAATTTCCTTTGTTGTTGTTCACTGATTATTTGCTACATGATGTTTATTCTGAGCCATAATTTGGTGGTGAAGGTGCTTGGGCAGGGGTTCGGCCCTTTGAGCTTGGTCTGGCAGTATTTGCTTTGGGTTTTATTTAGAGCTCTCTTCTTGGAGGGTTTTGCACTATCTCCTCTTCGGTGATAGATCGAGGGGAAGCTTTGGGGGTCAACTCTACTTTGGATTTCTGATCTGCCTTGGGAACGAAATCTCCTTCTCTTTCAATGAAGGTTTTTGATAATAACTTGTTCTCTAATGATTCGAGGAATGGAGGAGTTGCTTCGTCTGGAGGTCCTTGTATCCTAAAAATTAATGGGTGTCTGGAATGAAGTAAAGATAGGTCGGTTCTAATGATTCAACCAGAATTGATTGTGGAGGATATTGAGTATTACTCGAAGCATGCTTTACTCTACAAATTTTTGGCTTCATGGGCTCATTGTATATGGTCCCTAGAGGGTGAGATGGAAATAATGTTGTTAGCAAATAGTTACTTCATGGTGACATTCAGTTGCATGGAGGATCGCAATAGAGTGTTTGAAGATGGGCCTTATTTCCACAACCAAATTGGTTTATTTATTAAACCCTAGCATGTGGGTTTTTATCCTTTAGAGGCACTTCCGAATCAGGTTTTGGTGTGGGTTTGTCTCCCTAGATTTCTAGTTGAATATTGGTGCAATGACATATTGCATTGAGTTGCCTCGCTGCTGGGGAAACTAGTGGGTTCTTCTCAGTAAACTCAAGATAGAAAGGTAATGAATTTTGCTCTCATTTGTGTTGAAATGGATTTAAATAACCCTCTTCCAAATTCTTTGGAAATTTGTGTGGGTTCATACTCTTGGGTGCAACAACTTTATGAGACATTGTCCTTTCATTGTCATCTATGTCATGAATATGGCCATATTCAGAGAGATGTCTAAAGCCTAAATCTTTTGGGTCTCAGGCTGTTCAGCCTCCTCGCAATCCTCCCAAGGTTGACAAAAGTAAGGATACTGTTCCTGGTGAGGCTGTTGGAGCAGAGGTTTTCATTCTTGATAAGGCTCATAATAGGAACTAAGGTCAAAAGAGGACTCTTAAGGATTGTCAGGAAGGAGATACCTTTAATAGATTTGAGGTTTTGGATGATCTTAGTTAGCAAGAGGTGAATCTAAGAATGATGTTTATGGACTAGGGTGTTTTAGAAGGGGTTCAGGAAGGAATTGTTCCATATTACAACCAGACTTCTTAGGAGACTGGGGCTTTGCAAATGGAAACAGATCTAATTTTGGTGGTTCACAAGAGATCTGAGACTTGTGGATTCAAAGATGGGGGGGAGAGATCTCTACTCCATTGGTGAAAATGGGGTCTAATTCAATAAAAGGAAGCAAGGCTTCTCCTTCGTTTGGAATTCTTCATAAAGCCCAAAAGAAAGGGGTTGCTAAGAAGTCTTCTAAAGCTGGGAGAAAGAAGGATTTGGATAAAATAAAGTTGATGGGGGAGACTTTGGTGGAGTCTGGATCTGTTAAGACCCTGGATTCCCATTTTTCTAACCCTTCAAAATGATCATCCTCTCCTAGAATGTAAGGGGCTTGAATAGTGGCCCTTGAAAAAAAGTTATTCATGATTTGGTGAGAACTCATTCTCCTAATGTTCTTTTTTTACAGGAGACTAAGTTAACTGTTGAAGGTATGATTGGTTTGTTGCCCAAGTTGTGGGGGCGAAGTGAATGCCAGTGTATTGGGGCTCACGGTAATGTAGGGGGTGTGGCTTGCCTATGGAACCCATTGAAGATTCATCCTCTTTGGTGGATGTCCTCCAAGTCTTCTATCTCTGTGGTTGCTTCTAGTCTAGAGTCAGGGAAAATTATTCTTCTTTCAAACATCTATGCGCCTACTAATTTTCCTGGTAAGCAATTATTGTGGTCTCATATTAATTTCATTTGGAGCCTTGCTCCTTTTTTCCCTTGGATTATTGCAAGTGATTTCAATGCCATTATTGAGTTGGAGGAGAAGAAGGGCGGTATTGCGAGATTGGATCCCTCTACTTTCCTTTTTTGTGATAACATTTTTGCATTGAATCTAGTTGGCATTAAGCCATGTAATGGTCAGTTTACTTGAAACAATAGGAGAATAGGAGAGAACTGTATTGCTGAGAGACTTGACTGTTTCCTGGTTTCCTTTTTTTTGGGTTGGTGGATGGTGGTCTACTTGCTCTGATATTTTGGACTGGAGGGGTTCGGATCACTAGCCTATTAAGTTATCTACTACTTTTGCACATGTTGCTCGGTCCCCTTCTTTCAAGTTCCAGCTTATGTGGTAAGAGATTCTACTTTGCAAGAGAATGTGGTTGAATGGTGGAGGAGGGGAAGGCCTGCTCATGGTACTGCTATGTATTATTTCTCCAAACTATTGCAATATGTTCAATATAAACTCAAAAGGTGGAATAAGTAGTGGTTTGGCAATATTTTTCATGCTAAGATTGTGGCTCAAGTTGACTTGGATGTCATCACTTGGGAGATAAGGGAGTTTGGTCTTTCTGAGGAGTTACTCAAGGAGGAGGAAAGGCCTTTGAAATCCTTGGAAGAGTGTGAGTTGCACGAGGAAATTTATTGGAAATAGAAGGCTTGAGTTGAGTGGTTACAAGAGGGAGACAGAAACACCGCCTTCTTCTTCAACTCTGTGAAAGCCAGGAGACATGGTAATTCTATGTTTGTTCTTGTGAATGACAAGGGTGAATATTTATCTTCTTTGTAGGATATGTCTAGAGAATCTTCACAACTCTTTGCTTCATTATTTAGAGAGGATTCTCAGGATGGTTTGGTGGAGGAAAACCAAGTTTTATCTTGTATCCCCTCTTTGGTCACTAGGGAGATGCATGAGCATCTTTTGGGAAATATCTTGCTGGAGGAATTGGATACTATTGTTTTTCAAATGAAGAAAGGGAAAGCTTCAGGCCCTGATGGCTTTGCGATTGAATTTTATCAAGAATTCTGAGATATCATTAAGCTGGACCTTTTGGAGGTGGTTTGTGAGTCTCAAAGGAATAAGCAGATGTTGTGGGATTTGAACTCTACATTCCTTGCTCTCATTCCCAAGTGTGAGGGGGCGGATCATCTGATTCAATTTTGACCCATTTCTGTTTGTAATGTGGTTTATAAAATCATTTCCAAGCTGATTGCTGAAAGGCTAAAGTGATGGATTAGAGGGTTTATCTCTGAGGAGCAGAGTGGTTTTGTGGAGGATCGAAAAATTGTGGATGGGGTGGTTATAGCTACTGAGACCATTCATTCTATGAAATCCTTGAAAGAAAATCCTATGCTCGTCAAGCTAGATATGGAAAAGGCCTATGATAGAGTGAAGTGGTCCTTCTTGTGAAAAGTTCTTATTTCTTTTGGTTTTGTTGAGGAGTGGGTCCAGTGGGTTATGTGTTATGTTACTTCCACTTCTTTTGCGGTGTTGATAAATGGTGAGCCTTCTTCTCTTTTTAGTGCTTCTAGGGGCCTTTGTCAAGGGGATCCTCTCTCTCCTTATTTATTTATTCTTCTTGCTAAAGGCTTGGGGAGACTGGTGAAACGTAATGTGGAGTTGGGTTTTATCTAGGGATGGGGGTGCGGAAATGGTCTGCCTCCTTAATTTCACCTGCAATTTGTGGATGATACTGCCTTGATGGGTATGGCTAGGATCAGAGAAGCTACGAATTTGTGCAAGGCTTTGGATATCTATCTTGTTGCTTCTGGTCAAAGGATTAATGAAGATAAATCTTCCATTTTCTTCTTCAATACTCCAAGGCTTATTTAGCAAAGGATTGTCTATATCTTGAGGTTTCAGATTGGTTCTCTCTCTTTAACTTATCTTGGTATTCTTATCTCGGTTGGTAGACTTCCTAGGGAGTTGTGGTAGAATATTCTGGACAAGTTTCATGTGAAGGTTAATCATTGAACTCATAGATGGTTGTCCTTTGTTAGTCATGTGCAATTGCTAAAGTCTATAGTGCAGGCTCTTCCTATTTATAGGTGCATGCTATAGGTGGATCTAGTTGAATTTGTGAAGGATTTGGACTCTCTGGTGAGACAATTCTTATGGGTGGGTAGCTTGTCCTCTTCCAAGTGGAGCCTGGTAAAGTGGGATATTGTATGTAGCCCAAGGTAGTTTGGGGATCTTAGTTTGTGGCAGTTGACTTGGTCTAGGTTGGCATTGGTTGCAAAGCTTTACTAGAGGTGGTGTGTGGAGTAGGATCATATCTAGGCCAGGATTTTATCCAACAAGTACCTTTTGGGGGTTTTGAAGGAGGAGCTTCCCAAGATTCCTCTAGTGGGGAAAGGTTCTATGATTTGGAGAACATTTAAGAAAGGGGTTGCACTGATCAAGGAGGACTTGTTATGGATTTGTAATAGGGGGGATGAGGCTCTCTTTTGGTCTGATTCTTGGGATGGATTTTCCCCCATTTTGCATCAGTATCCAAACTTGGTAAATATTTTTCAACACTTCCTGGAGGTTGGTTGGTCAAGGGTGGGTGATTTTAATAATTTTTATCCATGTGGGAAGATGGAGGTGGCTAGGAGGAAGGATCCTTGCGATTGGCCTGTTATCGAGTTGGAGGATGACTGTGTTGAGCTTCAAAATATTTTGGCTAGTAGACAATGTGATTCCCTTAGGGATAAGGATATTATGGCTTGGAGCCCGAATCCTAAGGGGGCCTTCATTGTGGCTAGTGGATATCAGGATTTGCTATCTTGTAAGTTTGGGGGGTGGAGGTCCCTTGGTGGAAACATGTGTGGAACAAGTTCTCTTGGCCAAAGTGTAATTGTTTTGTGTGAACTCTAGCATGGAATAGATGTTTAACTTGGGATAATATTTAGAAGCGGGGATTCCAAAGTCCCTCTATTTATGTTCTATGTGACTACAGTGAGGAGGATTCTTCCCATTTGTTTTTTTGTTGTCCTTATTCTATGCTACTTTGGCATTTGTGGTGGAGTTTTTGGAAACATCCTTGTGTTCATGCTTCTTCCCTTGTTGAGTTGTGGAACAGTTTGGGAATACCCCCTTCCTAGGCCTCTGTCCTCTAGAGATTGTGCAGTGCATTGGTCCTACGTTTATCCTTTGGAAAATTTGGTTGGAAAGGAATCGTAGGATTTTTTCGTGTGGATAAGCTGATGGTTCAACAGGTTTAGCACAAAATTGTTGGTATGATCCAAGAGATGGTGGAAGCCAAATGTGAAGTGGCTTTTTCATTGGAAAGAAGTGATGATGAGATTGTGAATAGATTGGGCTTGCAAGGGTTGACTTCGGTCTCTGCTTGTGTCAGAAGAGGAAGGAGGGCTAAAAAGAAGGTTCAAAGGGTTGGAAGATGATTGCCTCCTCCAAAGGATTTTTTGAAGATTAATACAAATGGTTCCTCTAGGGGTAATATTGGGCCTACTAGGATTGGTGGAGTTGGCAGAGACTATTCTAGTTCGGTTCTTTTCTTTTTCTCCATCCATAAAGGGTGACATTCTAACAACTTTATGGAGGGGTTGTGATTCTTTGGGCTATTGAGTGCACTTGTGCCTTGGGTTGGTATAGGATTATCTATGAATCTAATTCACATATTATTGTTAATTGCACAAGTAAAAGGTGGTTGAGGTTAATTGGCATATTGTGTTGGTGTTTCGACAAATTCTGTAGAGGTGCTCTACGTTGGAACTGGTGTCTTTTTCCCACATTCCGCATGAATGGAATAGGGTTGCCGACTGTTTGGCTAAGTGGGCTTCAAATCATGTGGATGATTGGAAGGTTGAGGGGTGGGGACAGTTATCCCTTGATTATTGTCATGATTTAGAGAGGATCATTGCTGATGATATGGAGGGATAATATGTTGGTGGTTGTTTGGATGGTGATTTTTATTTTGGACGGATGTTCTAGAGTTTTCCTTTGTGGGAGCCTACGGGTTCCCTGATCCTTTTGTACTATTAATTTCTTGATTTCAATAAAGTTTTTACCCCTTTTGTTAAAAGAAAAAATATATATATTTGAAGGATTTTAATTACATAGTAGCAAGGACATTGGTTTTAACTTTTTACTTGCTTCATGCTCTTTTGCTAGCATGATACTAGATTCCATTAGAATCAATATACAATTTGATGTATGTATGTCAATAAAATTGAATGGTACATAAGGAACTTTTGTAATACCTGGTATTTCATATAGGTGAACATTAAAGTTTTAAATTCCAATTTCAAGATAATTCTTGATTACAATAAAATAGTACATAAGAAATCTAAAAAAGTTAACTAAAATTAATATCCTAAAAAATATATAGACATCAATTAACAAGACAAATTCCTAGGTGGTACCTTTTTAGATTCACCAAACTTTCAAGAATAGTAACATCAATAGCATAGATTGTATTTTTCAACTCTTAAAGCTCTAGTTGCAATCAACAATATCATTTCCTTGCCAATACCTTTCGTAAATGCCTATATTCCTTTTAAATGAGAATCTAGTAACCTACACCAACATGTAACATGCTAGTATGTTGCTTTATCAAGTCACTATAAGAAAGAATAAATTCTACCAAAGGTATTATTAGATTTCATTCTTTAACAATCAAACCATGTGCGCATCAAAAGTCATTAGATGAAAAGGATTTTATGGACATCATTGCAATAAGTCTTTTTAATCAATTGCCAACTTGTTGAGTATAATAGTCTCAATCTTGTCACTACAAATAACATCCATTCCAACCCTTTCTTATATAACAATAATCATTTTCATAATAACACCTTTAACATCACATTGTACAATTAAATATCATAAACTTTAAGACGTAATTTTATCAATCTTAAAAATTACTTCACTCATTTAAAAAACATTAAATGAGTGTACCAATTAAGAGAGGCGGTCAAGTGAATAGTTATCATTACAAATAGGAAGGAAGAGGTGGTGAAAGTGAATAGACATAATTACAAATAAGAAGGTAAATATGACAATAAGGATACCGCCAATCAAAATAACTAAAAGGTTATTAATCCCATCCTTGTGTTTCCTATGTTGAATAGGATTTATGACAATTATCTCCACTATGATTCTCATTGCAATGGAACAAATGAAAATGTTTCTAAATGCTATAAGAACTCAATTGAATTACAAAGTATTCGTAGAACTTTTCTGAGTTTTGATCAAGGCTAAAGTATAAACTAAAAGAGCATAAATTAATCCCACAAAAGTGGAAGATCCGTGGATTTCACGGTCATAACCTTTGCTACATACTTAAGGAGAAAAGTTGAAAACATAATGTCGAGCAGTTTTTCCCTTAAATTTTCAATAAATGTGTGAAGGATGGACAGTGACACACAAGAATCTTCTACTTTTGAGGTTTATGAATGGATTTGGATAGATAAAACTGAGGATTATGTTTAAAGTCAAAATCACTTGTTGTTTGCAAAGCCATGGTTATAAGCTGGAATTTCCTCCAGCATATTCTTCCATAGCCACACAAATTTATAGACATACGTACTCCTAAGTCAATAAACAATTAAATGGCATATTCAAATCTTACAGAGCCAAAAATTACTCTCTCAGACAATCTCTAGAATGGCTTTCATCATCAAGCGCCCACCAAAATCAATGGCGACCCAACAACCCAGGACAGTCCAGAAAGAAATTAAATGAGACAAGTGAGGGCAAATAACGGCCATTAAAGAGCATCCACAGAACTGGCAAACTTGGCCCTAAAGCAAAGCATCCTGTTTGTTGTCCAATCAATCGACGTACAGAAACGTTCCACAGCTGTCCGCCCCAGAAGTCCTTGAATGACATGTCACCTACCATGCCAGCTATTTTGTGGGTGTTGATCATTTTGAAATATCAAAATTTTGTTTAGGTGGTTTATCTGAAATTACACTAATTTTTTCAGTACGATTTATCAATTAGTATGATTTCAAATGAACCAGTTAAACAAATAAAAATTTAAAATGTACTACTTAAACTAAATCAGAAAATTCTTCTGAACTTATGAAATTGTCCAGAAATATATAATGTTGTGTTTCTGAACCTACATCCTACTTCAAGCACAAATTGAATTTCCTCTTGAACGTGCAGATGTTAAACAAAGTAATATTTCCTCTTAACCTCTTCCACCATTTCTGATGTCAATTTTAGGATGCAGTTATTACTATCTTTCTTTGGAAATAACCACCTCTTCGTCCAATGCCCGGATTATGTTTTAAAATAACAAATAAAGAACATACTATAAGAAATGTAATGTATCATTAAGTAACTCTTTTTATAGGTATATTAGTTAGTTTTTTATTATATTAATGATATTTACCTTATCAAGCAGCTAATGAACAGTGGTTTTACATAAATCTGTTTATAAAAAAGGCTGGTGCTCACTAATGAAGACACGTTCAGCCTTGATATTCATTTCGAGGAAGCCTTGGAATCCTCGCTTTCTGTAATAGTATTTTGACGTGGTTGCATATATAATAGTAGTCAATTAATACTAATCTTTTTGTTTCCTATATAGCCAATCTTTGTTTAAATGCAGGATGTGAATTGTGGATGGGAATGGATTCCAGCAGTGGATATTCAACATGTTTCTATCAACGTGGTAATTTTATATATCAAATGAGGACTTTATATTTTATCTAGGGGAAAGGATTCAATAAATGGACGTGTTTCAGTAGTTGTCATGATGTATTTAGGTCACTAGTTAAATACATTGAAAGAATCAATAGCTGAAAAATCTCTATCAGTAATAATTTAAAAGATAGGGATACATGTGTAATTTTATCTTTTAAGGTGTGAAAGTAAAAGAAAATAATGTGATTGCAATTGAAGACCACTTGCATAAATTATGAGTGTTTAAAAATTAAAAAACATTATTTACCAATTAATTATATATGCACATCTTACTATCCCACTCCTTTTAAAAAGGCACAAAAGTCAAATGAATTTAAACAACGATAGGACCACTTAATGGTCCCTAAGATATCATAATAAATGTGCATCCCCTCTTCATGGACCTTAAGGGTTACATTTATCCATACTTGTTCTCACCTCTACTTGATATATCTTATTTAACTAATATATCTATACAAACATTTATTTGTATAATATTGGGTATATTTTTAATTAGTTTTTTACATATTACTAAACACTACACTTATTAGTAGTTCTAGAAATTACAAGGTACTAGGAAAAAGCAAGAGCTA
>VDFB02320649.1:93867-121395 GCA_007258455.2 Sequoia sempervirens | reverse complement strand
GATTAAGGACAAGTAGACAAAAAATCCTTAACAACTTTAGCTCCTGAAGAAGCTTCAATAGTAACCCAAGGTGAGGCTACTACCCTCAAACAAATTGTGCAAGATGCATCCTTCATTTCTCCAAATGAAATCCTCATTTGGAATGCCATTCTTTGAAACTTTTTTTGAGATTGATATTTCAAAGCAAATTTGAAAGTTGGAGATGAGGGGTGTGCCACGAACCTATGGCAAACCTTCTAACATCTAAAGCATCTAAAAGGAAGGCTCCCATAATCAATATATTGTAACTACGAGCTTCTCCCTAACCAAACTTGAACCTTATTGCATAAGGGCTTAGAAAGATGTGTAAATATACAAACCCTAATACACCACTAATGAAAACCACCTTCCCCAAGATCCACCCTTACAAACTCACCTATAGAATCTACCAACAATTTTAACATTCCTTGATTCCTCATAACCAAAGGCAAATTATAAAAACAAGCCAAACTATTATCCTCAAGATTAATTCCACATCTAGGTTGAAAAAAGGTTTCCACCACCCAAATCTTCCACAAAACCATGGGCCATTACTCCACACAAAATCCCTCCCAATTACAAACTCAAAATCAATTTGGAAGTAACAATTAGAAAGCAAAGTGATCTCTAGGTATAAGATATCTAACGAAGTAACTTTCATCCATCTAACTATCTCAAACTAATCCAATTTTACCCCTAGAAACCAACCCAAAAGAGAACAAGGGGCCTACTCTTCCAAAATTTGTTCTATAAACCCAAATGGTATTTGCAGATTTGCCACCCCATTGGCCAATGCTATAGGAATGTTGCCAAGAAGAAGTGATCCATACGATAAAGAGGAACTGATGAGAGATCCCCCTCTACACCAAAAATCTTGTGATCTTGCTACTCCACCCTTCTCGCACACATCTTCACAAGACACAACAATCTTAACATCAAATTTGGATTTCTTCATAGGAGGCTCTTTCTAAATAAAAGATAGAGATGGGACCACTCCCTAAGCAACCACACCCTGCAAATGGGAAAAACTAAAATTTCCACAAAGATGGTGGAGACTAGATGCATTTCTACAAACTATACTTGTCATTCCCCTGTGAGGATTCTCCAAGGGTTGTGAAAGAACAATCAACGCAATGTTGCTAGATTTGGATGGGCATCAAAACCCTTTTTTTGGCAAGGAGCCCCATTCTTTTCTCCATAAACTCAAGAGGAGCCCCCATTAGTCTGCCACCCTCTAACTATCCCTTTATTCCAAACATTGCCCTCCTCATCTTCCTCTAATGTCTTGCATAGTCTACTCCAATTGCCCTTAAAATACTAGAACATGCTCTCAAGTGCACCATCCTATTCGTCTTTACATTTTCTTTCAGTCACCATATTGGCAAGAAATGGTGAGAAGAATTAATGAGACTCCAAAAAGGTACAAGGGCCAAGGTTTTAAGGTGTGAAACACCTTATTGGCAAAGGAATTGAAAGAAGGAGACAATTCACTACAGCCCATTAAGGATTTGTCAATTGAGACAAGCGTGTCCAACATTTCTAATGGATCGAAGGATGCTAAAAATTGTCCCTTAATCAATGTCATTGTAGTGTTCCCTAAAGGAGCAATGTTTTTGAAAGTTGTTGTGTGGAGCAAGTGAAATGTAACACCCCAATTGGGCTACTTGAAAAGAGACTTTTTTATTTTTTGATAACTTAAAGCTATTATCCATATTATTAGTGGTAAAGGACTATGTTCTACTAACAACAATTTCCATCATTAAGTCATTTTAAGCTTCTCATAAACTAACATCCCAAGATTCTTAGAGCGTGGATAGCATCAAGTTGAAGATTTATAGTCAGTTTAAATGTGTCTCCATCTTATTTTTGTTACTAGGTCACAACTTTGAGATGATTGTCTAATTCTACAAGGCTCAAGCATCACACTTCAACTTTGAGTGGCATTGGTAGGATGCCTTATGGAAAATAACATTTGGACTATTGATCTCATTTTAAATCTAGTAGCCCTCACAATCCTAAACATATCAAAGTTCTTCACCTCCCCAAGGTTGTATCAACCATTGGACCAAATCTAATCCAAGGGCTTCCACACCCCTCAAGTGTTGTCAAAATCCTTGAGCCTTCAAGATTGCACCAACCATCCAATCCATTTCAATTTGAGGGCCTTCACACTCCCAAGGCATCAACACAAATATGTCATAGTAGGAGTTGTGTGATTGATCGTGGATTTACAAGTCAACAAGATGGTAAACCCTACTTTTGTTTGATAGTTTGTGTCATCAATGATATTATTGTCGCTAAGGTCAAACCCCACAAGTTTATGAGGGTAAAGTGCTTACTACGACATGATATCTATGGGATGCTACATGGCAAGCTCCCACACTCTCAAGAAGTTGTCAAAACTTTTGAACTCATTGGATTGCGTCAACCATCAAATATAAATCAATATACAACTCACACAACCTCTTTAAGGTTTTTCTCGAAGAAGTCAATTTGCTACACTATTAGTCAAGGGAATCCCACACCATCATTGATGGGGCACCCTCTTGATTTATTAAATTATGAGGTATATATAATACAACATCTAGAGGGCAATGATCCCATGCACTCCCGAGATGGTGTCAAAACTTACAAGCCCATGGGATTATGTACATCATTAGATCTCATATGCATCATGTGGTTCCTACAATCCCTAAGGCTAGAAGAGACTATCAAGCCCTCAAGCTTGCATGGACCATCCAATCCTATCTCATCTAATGAATTGCACACTCTCAAGGAGACATTCCTAAGAGTGTCAAAGAGCATCAAGCTCTTAGACTTGCTCAAACTGTCCAATTATTACTCATCCAACAAACTGTGAACTCTCAAATAGATATTCCTAAGGATGTCGGTGGGTGAATGCACCATTTGACCGAATAAAAATGGAGTCATCTTGGCATTGTTGATGGCTCTTGGCTTGAGCAAAACAAACATTTGACGAGACCACATGCAACAATTCCTAGTCTATGAACCCTTTGCCAATCTTGGGACATCCTCCAAGAGTTCAACCAAGGATACAAATCTTAAGCCCTTAATTCCAAGCTTACCACTTTTGTGGATCAAGGGCTCACTATGGTTTGCTACAAGAGTTCAAGTTACCAAGTTTAAGGGTCAACCTCGGAAAGCATATAGTAGTAAGTCATAAAAAACTTCAAAAAGTTAGAATTAAAATGGCTTCCCCATTTACAATTGCTTGCATCCAAGATTCACAACTAAGCCATAGAGTTTAGGATACCATTAAGTTTGAGGCACAAAATCCCATGTAATGTCTCCATTTTAGCCCTACGCTCTTGAGTGACTAATAGCCTATTTCCGGAGGCCCGTAGGCTAGTCAAAAGTGGAAATTAGGGTTTCCTATTTTATAGGAGGTTTCAGTTGAGCTTTTGATGGCTTGCATGCAAGAGTTTGGCTTTGAGCTTTTTGGAGCTTTCTAGGCTTTTGGAGAGCTTCAAGGTGTGGTAACATGCATTTCATGAAAATGACATGCATTTCTATCTGGTATTTTGCATGCAAGAAAGGCTTCTGGTTTTCAGAGATCTCCAGAGGGGTGTAACATGCATCTAATTCTATCAACCTTTCCAGACACTTACTATTTTTAGTAAGTCGTGATAACTGCTCAGTTGATGTTCAAATGAAGTTTGCAAACACTTACTATTTATAGCAGTTTGCTATTTTTGGCAAGTTCTATTTATGGTAGTGTCATCCTAGAAGCAACACAGTCATTTCAATCCATCATTCTTTTTTTGGTAGTGAGGCAGTTCAGTTTGGGCGTTGGCTTTTTCGTTCCTCTTAGAGCTAAGTTTTAATAACTTAGTCATTTTTCAGTGTTGTTGTTTGGACCCCGTGCCTAGGCAATCAACTTCAAGTTGTTTTAAAGAGGGGACTTGTCTTGGACACCTAAAGTGAAGAATTAAATATTTTAAAGTTAAAATATTTGCTAAAGTTCCTTATGGATGCCTAGGAAGAGGAATAAAGTGTGTTGATTAATATTTTATATTCTCCGAAAAGGTTGGGCGTCCCCCTTGAGTAGCTGAAGTGTTTCGTATTCTCTTCTTGGAGGTTACAGTTGGTTCATTTTCCAAGGAGAAGTCTATTTATCCATGCCTTGCTCATTGTTTCTCATCTTTTGGAAATTAAACATAATGTTATGATTGCTGAAATATTTTCAGAGCTTGCTCGGAGGAACGCATACCTCCTAGTTTCTTCCTTCCAATCTTCGTGCTTGAGAGATGGTACCTAGCTAGACTTACTGAAGACTTGGCTTCACTCAGGAGTGCAGATAGAGCTTCAATTTCTGATTTATTTAAGCAGATTCCTGTTGTATAATCCGTTTTACTGTTGCTGGTTCGTGCTTGGCTGTAGCACGTTTTCATTCATAGCTCATTGGGCGAATTTCTCTTGGTTCTGGGTATTGGCTCAATGGTTTTCCCTTGCTAGGGCGCCCCTTTACACAAAGTTTCATATATTTTGAAGGTGTTTTTGAATTTCTAGAGCTGTTCGCCCCTCTTTGGAGATTGGGGTTTTCATTGTGGCTGCATTGGGAAGCGTGCACAACTAATCTAGAGATATTTGGCGAGGTTTATCCATTGGTATTTGATTGCCACGCTCCTAGCTTTCGTTTGCATTCAGTTTCATCTTCATCGAAAGTGTTTGGAGAGAGATATGAACATTTTGGTGATTTCTAGACTGCTGATCTGATTTTTTGTACATTACTGTTTCTTATCAGATCTGATTTATTGCTGTTATGAGCTTATTTGCTGATCATTTCCATGTTATATCAATTAGAGAACATGTCTCTAACATTCTGATGTAATTAGTCTCAAAAAACTGAATTGTTGTGCAGCTGATTATCTATTTGTAAAGCTGGTTTAGTAGTACTAACAGCTATTTATAATCTGCACTTTATATTCTTGTTTATACTCCCACTGAAGAAGTGGTTGAGTCTGATTTTTACTTTCAGCACTTGTGTTTTAATTCCCCCCGCTGAATAAGTGGAAGTGTGGATTCATGGCTGGCTTGTCGCCTAGTTAATTGTTAATATCTTTACTCCCGCTGCATAAGTGGTTGAGTTTGTAATGTCCTTTCATTCTATGGTCGGCTCGCCGCCTATGTTCACTTGTAATTACATTCCAGTTTGCTAACGATCCTCGGCACTGTATGCTCTCACCTCGCCCACATTGGGATCTTGGTGATCAAAAGGTGACTATTCTTGCTGGTTTATATTTGGAGCTAACGCTAACAGTGGTGAAATTGTGCTGATATTTTCAAAAAAAAAACTTAAGGGGATATTATATCCCATCCCTAGCCAAAGCACCAAATAGACACTTAAGCTAATTAACTTCATTTACCAAAATATTATAGAACACCCTCGAATTGATTATCACTATTATAGACTAGTTAAGGTGTGTAATGTATAAATGATATCATAAATTGTTATGGATCCCAACTAACAATGATTGGCCATGCCAATAAACAATAAGATCCTAGTACAAATTTGAAAATACTAAAATAGATTCATTTAGCATTCCCCAAGGTTTATACAAGCCTCAAGCTGTTTAAATTACTTACAAGAATTAGATTAATTAAAAGATATCACTATCCCCTAAACATTGTAGATCATGTCTAGATTTCTTATTAGATTTTACAAAAGTAGTTTACACCAGACACTATGATCTTACTATTAACAAGTCATATACAATTCTCTAGACTTTATAAACTCAATTCCTCAAGATAGTTTGATATCCCTTCTCTTGATTCTTAAACAATAATCTGAAAATCATCCTAGGATCACTCCAAGACCTTTTCTTCCTGTTGCCTCTACTTGAGGGATACTACATGGTCCCAAAACTCTCTTCTTCATTCCACCTACAAGCACACTTGAGGCAACATCAATCAAATTTATCTCAATCCTTTTGTCTCAAGACTGTAAATTCACTTATTAGGCATTAGTCAAAAATTCAAGACCATAATCTGGAATTAATCATGAACTATCAAGTGTAAGGTACATATCACTAGTCATTTTTGAAGGCAGATAAGTTTGCTTAGAGGGAAAACCCAAGTATCTGGTCTACTTTTCTACCCAACCACCTTCACAGCAAGGTACTCAACTTCACTAGGTGACAGTGAGGTGCATGACACCTAGAGAATTTAGTCTTGGTTTTCTTTTAACAATTTTACCCATGCAATCAAGATTTTATGGGTAGCAATGCCAACAAACAATTGGCCTCTTTCTATGTGTTCTTACAACACATGACATCTTTGTTCAGCCTTCTTGACATCTGGCCCTTTAATCAACACCAGGTTGATCTAACTTTCTTCTGCTAGATCACTTGTGCACATCACCAATCACCAATAGCTACCCATGAAACAAAGCACCCCCCCTTTTGCTAGGTTTAGCCTTGTCCATGTCAGTGCCACCTGCACACTCAAATAATTTCATCAAGGCACTATGACTTACAAGAAATCAAATATATTAAATCTTGGTTTAATCCTAATCTAAATTCAAGAATCAGAACACAAATCTATTTCAAGTATTGTTCTAAAAACATTTACCCAAGGTCATGATTCTGAGTACCTTCCAGGCCCAAGCACATATATATATGAAGCTGTAAATAGCCTTATATTTAGTAATTTTATCAATTCTAATTGACCAATGACTTTCAAAACCTTTAGTCGGTGTCATCATTATATGGCACTAGTGTTAGTCCGAATACTTAATCAAGTAATATAAATGTCACTTGGAATTATTACAAGGCATCACAAGGTCAAAACTATAATTTTCTAAAGCATGATCAAGATAATATTAATCTTAATTAATTAATTAGTAATCTGAAAATCTTTATCAAATATCATTGTTCTGATGCACATTATTCTAATCAACTTATTAATTTGGTCCACTACCTCCCTCCATCATTAATCTAAAAACATAGATCTAAGTTAATTATAACTTTGGGGTATCATAATCTAGATAATTAATAGCATATTACCTTGCAATATATTCCATATTAATATTTATCAAGGTAGTAAACACATTTGTTATTGCTAAAGTGGTCGTTATTGAGAACATATAATATAGTCAAACCAAAACTTATAATCCTTGCAATAATGCCTTTCATAATCATAGTATCCAGTTGGTTAACTCAGGCCCTTATTCTAGAACCCCTTACAGCTTTGCCTTTATTACTAATCTTAGTCAAAAAAAGGAACTGTGGGGTGTTACATGAAGCATGTGCAATTTATTGTTGACATCCTCATACGAACCATTGAGGAAGTAAAGTCTCAAAACATTGTCCATGTGACAACAGACAACACAAATAATTGCAAAGTGACCAGTTTGTTGGTTGAGGCACACCATTCACACATCATTTGCACACCTTGTGTTGTTTACTTAGTTAACCTAATGCTAAAAAAGTTGGGCAGAAAATTGATTTGATCAAACAGGTTTATGCCAAGGCCAAAGACATCCAAATGTTCATCAACAACCACCACAAGTCACTGGCTATATTCAAATCATCCTCAAAATTGGAGTTGTTGAAAGTAAGTAAAACAATAAAAAAGGGTTTCACTTATAGTTTATTTTTAAAGATTTAAATATATTTTCTTCCTTTTTTTTAATAGGTTATTAAGACCGAATTTGCCTCCAACACAATTGTCTTGAGACAACTTGTGAAAGTGTGGGAGATACTTTCAAGCATGATTATCAGCCATCTCTAATATGTATGGAGGCAATCCAACATTGAGAGAGCAATAAATGTTAAGCAAATGATCCCAAATGACACTTAGTGGGATCGTGTGGAACATCTTTTTAGTTTCACCAAGCCTATTTGAGTATGATATGTTTTGTTGACATCGATAAGGCATGCTTCGGAGAAATATATGATGGAATTGACTCAATGATTGAGAAAATGAAAACTATAATAAATGAGAAAGAGCAAGATTCAAAAGAAACTTTCTTCGAACAAGTGCAGACAAATTTTGTTAAGTGGCAAAACAATTTTTTGTTGAGCAGGTGAAACAAAATGACCACCTCACTACAACTTCTTGCATGTGCATTGACTCCAAAATAATACAGCTACAATATCCTTTCTTTGCTGAGGAGGGTACCACTATACAGAGAAGTAGAGGTCAACAAAGTGTACAAGTTAGCATCTGCTAGACTCTTCCACAATCTTGATGTAGAGGATATAGTTACAAGTGAGTTTGCTGTAGCCTCTATTGGTCAAACTATTTCCACTCTTTGTGACAAGTATAAGAAAAATGCTCATTGTTGGCACTGCATCCATGGCAAAACATTCCACGAAACATTTCAAACACCAAAATGCAAATCAAAGACCAAAATGTCCTAGGGATGATCAGCCAAGAATATATCAAAACACCCCTCAACCATCTTAGGGAGAACCAGATATTCTCAACAACAATCATTTAGAAACCAATTTAAAAGACAAAAAAAGAAAAGAAAGGCACATGGAGACCTTTTATGAAACCCTAATCTTTGCCTTTAAATCAGCATCTACTTTGATTTACAAGCCACCATCAAATTGAAGTGCAGAAGTTGTGAAGATATGAAAGAAAGCATAGAGGAGCATCAACATTTTTAAAATTTCCAACAACATTTGGGAAGTTTCATCAACATTTGTCATCACTATTTCATCCCAGTGCAGATTTTGTCAATTGTTTTTTTTTTTTTTTTCTGAATTTTTAAAATATATTAAGAAATTTTGTTTATGATTCTTTTTCAGTTTGCTATTGTATTTTTAATGACAAATCAAAATGAGCAACATTCTTTGAGTGATAAGTATGAGATAGAAGAAGCGAATGAAATAGTTGTTGGGATCTTCTAGGTGTGCAAGTGCTGTAAGAAGTGAACTGGGAAATCAAAATTCTTTTGCCCTTCTCTTATTGTGAGACATTATGAAGGCTCATTCAGACAACAAAACCCCTATTACAATATGTGACCGTTTTGAACCAAAAAAAGACTAAAAACACAAGGGATACCAAACATTGGTTGCATCATATATGTAATGTTGATAATAAAGGGAGTTACACTGGGTTTCTCACCATTTACCAAGTGTAAGTGGAAAGGGAGTTGGGACTTGTGAAAAAACAACCTTAGAAGAGAAGGCTAGAATATCTAGGTTGTTTAGGCCCTTAGGGAGAGTTAGGCAAGACCTAAAGATGTACATATAGAATCTGTCATGGATCATTGTAATTTGTTGTATACATGTTCTAAAGGGAAACAATTCTAGTAAAGTGAAGAGGAAGGCCACAAGTGTTGGGTGAGGTATAGTTTTAAAGTTGTTGAACATGTGAGCACATGAGGAGGTTGATGATGTTAAAGTAAATTTTTTGTGTGCCCATGCCATCCTATTTCGGATGGCATGTTCTCCGTGGACCAATGATATGAGGAAAAAAGCAAACACAATGGGATCCTCTCATATCCCTTATTGGAGAACAAACATTATGTAGCACCCTCCTTGACAAACAATATTCAAGAGTGAACTTGTTGATTGGGAACACAAGACAAACTTTGACAAGGACGGGCTGCTCCATTATCATAGATGGTAAATGAACATTAAACATCAATCACTCATCAATACTATTTTTTTACATGGTGAGTTGGCTCATATTTTCTTTAAGTTGTTGATTGCTCATAGAAGTGCAATGATACAAACTTCCAATTTCAGCTTTTGAGGAAAAACATAGAGGAAGTTGAGGCCTCAAATGCAGTGCAAGTTCTAGTTGATTCAGCCCATGTTTGTAAATTAGCTACTATGATAGTGGAAAGTGTTTACAAACACATTTTTTTGGACCCCATGTTGTGTTCATACATTGGACGAATACAATCAACTAGAGAGATTGCCTAGGTGAAGATAGCGATGGCATAACCTAGAGGCATATTAATATTTGTTTGCAACCACCATACCCATCTTGCTCTATTTGGGATTTATATGAAAGAGGAATTCCTCAATCATATGGAAACTAGATGTGCTAGCTATTTCATTTTGCTTGAGAGGATGTTGGAAGTGAAGAAGGCTCCACAATCCATGATGATTTCAATGAGTAGAAAATGTGGGCTAAGGTTAGGATAGAAGATGGGAAGAAGGGGAGGCAAAAGGTCCTTGATAATTATTAGTGGTACACTGTGAGCTAAAAAATTAGGATTTTTTTTTTCATACTTTTCAAATTTGTAACAAAAAATTGACCTATGTGCATTCAAACTTGCAACTCCTATCACAAAAGCAAATTGACTACAAGCAAGAGGCAACAAAGAATTGGGATGTAATCATTGAGTATGCAAGCTTGGATGCATCTATTGCACGATTTTCCACGGTCTCTTTAGATGATGAGGCAGCTCCTACATAGAATGTAGTTAGTAGGGGTGGCATTGCACTTGCTAGGGGTTCAAATGAACTAATTGATGAATTTGATGTTCTAGGTAAAGAGCAAGATGAAGATTATTGGTTGTATTTTGTATTGATTTGACATTTGACATTGAAATATCAATTATCTTTCACACTATCAGCAACATTTTCGATTCTATATATTGTTTGTTTGCAAATTATGGATATTTTCTTATATTTTTAATATTATATCTATAGTACGGTCAAAGCACTTACCAAGCATAGGGAAAAATATTGTTGTACGAGCAAATCCAAACCCATACTTAACACCTTACACAAACTGACAACTTAGCTATATATATTGATATTTTTTAATGGTCTTTTCAATTGGAATACAAAAATTGTTCCTAATGATCCATTTTCATTGGGCTTTTTTGTCTAAATTATTGTTCTACCATCCTAATTGTGTCAAAACTTGTCAAATTATGGAAGTTACAAAATCAAAACTGGGCAGGTTTCCAGATTAGTTGAATATCGGACTCACAAATTTCATGGGGTTTAGATGGATATTTCCCAAAAGAAAGTCTCGAGAATAGTGTTAAAACTTAAAATTTGCAGATAAGGCATTGGATTTAGAAGAAATGATATTTTCCTCTTAAGATAAAAACGTGCCAAACCCAAAACAAACAACACCAATACCTTTCTCTACTCATTATGACAATTCAAATTGACAAGCGAGGGAATAACCTTGTCTCCTCAAGGTCATCCAATAAGAAAAAAATATCACTGATCTGGTCAAGTTAGTGCCTTTTTTCCTGTGTCTTGTAGGCACATAACTTATCTACTTGTTAATTTAATTTTTTAAGCATTGGATGCTCAAATTCTAACACCATTAGAGGCTATCAAAGCAGCTACAAAATTGACATCTTCTCGCAATTTTCAAACTAAAAATAGAAACATAGACAGATAATAATCACCATAGACATTGGGCTTTTCATCATCCAAGCTTCTATCTGCCTCGAAAAATTCCTCAAGTGGATTGCGGACAGTTATATTGGAAGTTGTTGCTGCAGCTGCTTCAGAATTGACAGCAGCCAAAAGTGGCCTTCTAAAAATTCTTGATAAGAACATTGGAATTGTTTCAGAATGCAGCTGGGCCAAAATACCTACAAAAACGTCAAAAAAATGTATGACTGATTTGATTCCATGGATGAAATGACTGCCTTATAATCTTCTCAGAATTTTACCTGCACACATTTGCTCTTCTATGTGCATAGTACAAAACTATCGTAGTAACCATATTGCAGTATGGTTCTCAAATAGTGCCTAATTCTTATAAAAATGAATATTGCTGTTTCTGGTTTCTCTTGACTGATTCAGCATATTACTTTATTCAGTGCATGATAGGTAGCTTGAGATGAAGAATTCCTACTTCAATGGATGGAAATATTGGCAAGCAATATCCTATTTGCTTGTCCATATACCAAAAAATAACGTTATTGAAAGCTCAAAACAGTAAAAAAAAACTTTAAAAAATATAAATTCCACGCATTTATCAACAAATAATGGTTAAGGGTGCTCCCAGATCAATTACAGAATATGATGTAATATTAATTTACAACCATGAGATAACATTAGGTATCCGATATGATTTCACAGGTTCTCATCTTCAAAACATTTATCTGGATACAAGTGCAGTCAATCCACAGTCCACTTTTTTGTACCAATGCTTTGGATCTAACCTCTAGACCTCACTTCAAGTGTAAATTGGATCTTTATCCCTGAAGTAGGGTCTAGAAATTAGACCCAAAACATCAGGATTTAAAAGTTGATTCGAAACAGTTTATCCAGATGGATTTCTCAAAATGGAATAATACCCCTGACCATCTTATATGTCCCAATCATAACCAGTAGTGAATTGAACAAAGTTCCATTCCGATAGATGTTCAGAAAACAGTACATTATTCCCTGACCATCTTAAATGCCCCGGTTATATAGAAAAATGAATTGAAGACAGTTGCATTCCTATAAATGTTTTAAAGGCGGTTGCATTCATATAAAATGTTTTGAAAATAGACATAGATAGCATTCCCTGACCACTCTATCTATCCCAATTTTATACAAAAGTTAATTGGACAAAGTTGCATTTGGATGGATGTTCTGAAAACGTATGACATTCCCTAGCCATTCTTCATGTCACATTATGATACTGTAGTTGCATGACTCATATTTCCACATGCTGCACTTACCTCCCTCTAAATCAGTTTCAACTTTCTGCAGAGGGTTCAAACCACTGTACACCCTTTGTTGGGTTCTAGAGACCTAACCTAAAAGACGTCAATTCATCATCATCATCATATATAAAATCAACAGGAGATGTGGGCACCCATACAAGAACAGCAATACAAGTTTGCATACCTCTCATTGTCATTAAATTATGCACATAGGAGTAGAATTAGGAACAGAAAGATTTGTACTTTAGAGAACAAGCACTTATGTTCGTAAGGATTTACGGTTTTTAGGTTTATGGCTAGGGGTTTTGCTTTTAGGTTTTAGGAAACGCCCAGTTTAGTAATTCAAATAGCATGTAAGATCTTAAGTCATAGAACACGCTATTGGTTACTTGTTATTTGTGTTTTCCCTTTTGGCCTTGTTTATATAGCAGACAACAAAGGAATGAGAACTTACCGATTAAAAAAACCATTAACAGAATATGAAATTAGCTACATTTGTTATCTCGACCGTTCTGCAATTAAAATTTTCACTCACAAAGTTCTCAACCTCATCAAATAATAACAATGAACTCATTATATTTTGTAGGCTATCAGATTTCTCCATTTCTAACTTGTATTTGTGAAGATGATGAAGCTTAATGCAATGTAGATGAGATAAAGCCATCGATAATGACCCTCTGAGGCCAGAACAACATACTCAAGAAAAAAAAACATCTCCTTTACTACAAAATTTCTGAAGACGCTGAGGGATGGATTCGAACCTGATATTTAGCTGTCAATGAAATGCGACATGGACAAATATTTTCTTTCTTACAAAGATCAAACTTAAGGACTCAACCCTAATTTAAAAAACTATGTATCTTTTTGGCGAATAAATAACCAGTGCCATTTAGTGGGAGTCTTTGCATTTGTGTCAGTATTTTTTAATAAAATTTCACAGTTCATATGGATGAAAGTTAGTGTTTTGAAATGTTATGAATTGTTAATGTATTTTTTTAATAAAAAATATTTTAAAATTAATTATTGGTAATTTGATTGGTTGAGGAAGTTTGAATATTCTTTGGGGTTTCATAAAATATTGGTAGTTTAAATGTAACTAGTGTTTTTCAAATAATAAAATATTAGAGGTTTAAATGTTTCTTTTTACTAGTAGAGGGCTATTTGGTATATTTAAGCGCATTAATAATATCCAGATATTAATAGAAATTACTTAAGATTCAAATTATACATGTACTTCCAAGAATTAAAAGTTAAAATTTTTCAAGGTTAAACAAAATATGTTTTGTTTTAAATGTGAACATGTGAATTTTTAGAGGCAAGCTTTCTATTAAAGACATTCATATATTATTATTATATCTTAGAAAAATATAAAGATTATGTTAATGATTATATTATTTATAATAATATACTATATCTTTTACAATGGGCATTATTAATGATGGTTGGTGCTAGTATATTATTTAAAAATAGAAAATTATTAATTTATTTAATATTATATATTATTATATCTTTAATATTATAATACTTAAATATTAAATTATATTTTGGGTGGGCGGTTGGGTGGGTGTCAGATTTCGTGGCAATTGTAATGACTCATCGTCCCTACCACAAGCGCTTGTGGGGTTTAAGTTTGAATGATTGACACACAAGACAATTTGTTCTTGGCTGGTGGATCTTTGCCAACAAATTGTTGAGTTGGTCATTATGATCGACAACCTCAAACTTGTGAGGCTTGCTCCATTTAAACACATTTTCATCATGGTTTTAAGTGAAATTGAAGTGCGGACTTTTCAATCGAATGATTCACATGTTTAAGGTCCAGTGGCTTAATATGGATTCACTCACGACTTTTGAGGTTTCACTTATAATGATGTGTAAACGATCATTCTGTATGTTTAGAGCATTTTGCGAGTTATCGTTCTGACAAAACCTTGGAACTCTCGTAGTTTATTTGGTGGGTTAAATATAGCAACTTTGGTTATTTTTTAGTATGGAGATGTTCATTATCCATGTCTCAGCGAATGAATTGGCTTTTGGTGGCATGGATACACTGGTCCAATTACTAAGTAGCAAATGTGAGATAACATTTATGGGCCCTGTGACATTGCTAAGATTGAAGCGTTATACACCACCTAGATTATCTCACCTTTTGTAGTGGTGAAAACCATCACAGGCAGGGGCTTCATGGAAGGCGTCGAAGGGTATCAGCTTAACACTAATATCTCCTCCAGAGTATTGGTTGGTCTTCTGGATGCAAACGTTCCCAAGCAGGAAGTTAAGGTTCTGATGCAAAAGCTTTTCAAGAAGGACATGTTGGTTGGGTTAAAGGAAACATTAGCAACGGCTACACTTGGGGTTGGAATCCCTCGCCCTCATGACTTGAGTCTTCTAGAGATGTTTGTTTGAGTTTTTTTTAGCAAGCAATGTATTTACTGTCTCAATGGGTATGGGAGATATTTCACAAGTCTTCTTCCACAAGACTTACTAGTTTGGCTCAACAAAATCAGTCACTTTATAATCTAGAGGAATATAGGCATGTCACTTCTTAATAGGCTTACCTCACCCCCAAAGGAATGATGTAATCCGAATCTATAGATGGGTCAAATAGGCCATGTCAAGAAAATGTATCATCTTGACACACCTAGTTTTGTACAAGAGAATTAACTCTTAAGCTTTATGCCTCAACTATAAACCAGACGTGGTAAGTAACTTCTCAAAATGTTGCTATTTTGATGCACTATTTCAAAGGACATTTCAAAAAACTTGGTTGGCCTCTAGACAAGTTTTTTAGTGACACTGTGAACACAAGGGGTATAAACCATACATAAGCTACTTAAAGCTTTAGTCGTTCCTACCCAACTCATTACGTTCGAATGAGGATTAGGCACTGTCATGTTACCACACCCCCAATATAAGCTACTTTCTTTTGATTTCACAAACTTTATATAGCCCACTGATAAACGTGCTTTTATGGTCATCTTATGAGTTCTCCATTGTGATATGTACCTCAAATGTAGACCCTTATCTAATAAAAACAAGAATATGCTATTTCTCTTCACCCAAGATTGCACGAAGTGCGAGGGGAGAGGATACGTAGCAAATCCTTAGGGTGACTCAAAAAAATTTATAAACTTAGAGTGTTTCTCTTCACCCAAGATCGCACAAAGCGCATGGGGAGAGGATATGCACTAAAAGGTTACACAAGCATGGAAAGCACATAATACACTCATTCTTTTTAAATCCTCAAAGGCAATGATTAATTCATTTTAATAGCACCAAACCGGAGGATGAATTTGTGTTGTTCAATTTTAAACCAACATTGCAATGGTGAGTATGTTTGGGTTCAATGTTAGCCAACTTTGAAAGATCATAGCATTGTAAATTTTAAAACCAATTGAAAGCTAGTTGTCCTAAAGCATGAAATAAAGCAGCATATGATGGGTTATATCATCCCATAAGACTTTAAATAAACACTTTTACAATAAAAGATCAAGCATTGCCATAACAAGTATTAGTAGAAAAACTTTACTCTTTCCTTCATGTAATAACCTATTCCAAATTATTACTTAATTATTATTATTATTGTAATTGACACATGAATATACTCCAAATTAAAAAGACATAACTAGTGGCTAAAGTCAATCATAGCTACACATGTCCATTTAAAATGAGTCAAAGATCCTTATATTCACTTCAAAAGTCAATTTACAATATCAAGATTTACTTGGCATCTAAGGCCACAATGTCATTACATAGTACATTTTTCACCAAGTACATGAATGAATTACATCAAGTTACATCATAGACTATAATATTCTGGGAACAACTAAGGTTCTTCTTCAACGCTCACCTCCACTAGTGGATGAGAACATGGTTGAAGCGCTTTATCGCCCAACCACGAAGCTTACGCTTCCCTAGTATTCGTCTGACTTGAAGAATGCTCGACCCTGCACGGAAATTTTAGCAAGAGAACAATCTACAAGGTGGAATCTGGCACATACCCAAACATCAACATGCAATTTCTATCTACAATTTATAAAATAAAGTGCAAGATCTATGCTAGAAATGGCAAAGAGTGAAATCACATAGTTCATTCATACATAAATAATGAACTATATTGCTTGGCCAAGCATAATAAGTGTGTTGCAATAACAACAAACAATAGGTTCTGGTAAAGCAAACCTATACTCTCTGATCTCCATTTCGACACCCATCTCGGAAGGTAACTTTCTATTATAATAGCTATCTACCCTCTAGCAACAACTACCCAATAGATGCTCCAGTCAACTAAAGTGTCACTGTTTTGTTCTAGTATTCAATTCATTCTTGTTAAAATCATGGATGTTGAATCATCCAATGAAGGTGTGCACACTTCAAAGGATCTTTTCTAAGAATAAATTCATCCACACAAAAAGTGTTGCAACAAGGGCATGCAAATGGAGATTCTCATTGATCTGGAATATGATTACAAATGTACATATGCCCTGATTATATAGGCATGAGTGATATACAAGATGCAATATGATGTTGTCATGTGTCTTGATCAAACATCATGTGACAACATGTAAGCCCTAACTAACTACCTAGGGAATGATGAAGTGATTGAGATAAGTTCTAGAAAAGACAACTCATCTTCTAGAAGTAATCTTATCTCCTACAAACATGGAAAGGGTAATCACCCCATTATTAATGATTTTCTAATGATGCAACCTAGGACTTAATTAAATAAATAAATACCTAAGTAAACTTATGCTAGCATAATTAAATAATTAATTACACCAACAATTCTTTCACAAATGTCTTCTAAAGAGAGACAAAATACAAATTTATACTCTAACAGAAAATCAGAATCGACGATTCACAGAGTATTCCAATAATCAATCATATCATTCCTATGACTAGTGTCTACTTATCATCATAAGAATTTTCCTTACTAAAAATGTACTAAAACAAAAGAAAGTATGTCACAAGTATGTGTATGTACATAGACGAAGTCTATGTGCATACACATATATGTGCCTACTAGTGTTAAGTTTGTGCATACATTATGAAAAGATCAATAATTCAGATTGCAATCTTCAAATAGTATTCCAATTGACGATTCTTTGCCAAAATAAATAAAGAAAAACACATCTAAGCTAACAGTTTCACACATACTATTAATGCATTCACATTACTATGTTTCTCTAGCATTGTTGTTCATATGAGAATGTTCATTTTTTAGCGAAATAAGTATTGTTTCCTACTAAACGGTTATAAAACAAGTTGTTCACATATGTACATTCATTGTTTGAACTGAATAAATATTGTTTCCTACTAAACAGTTATAAAGCAAGTTGTTCACATATGTACATTCATTGTTTGAAAAAAAAAAGTTTCCTACTAAACAATTATAAATCAAGTTGTTCGCATATGTACATTCATTGTTTGAACAAAATAAATATTGTTTCCTACTAAACAGTTATAAAGCAAGCTATTCACATATGTGCATCCATTGTTTGAACAAAGTAAATGTTGTTTCCTTCTAAATAGTTATAAAGCAAGTTGTTTTCAGATACAAAGATAACTTCATTCAACAAATAGTGCAGTTTATAAAAGATTATTCATTGTTTACACCATTTCAATACTGCTCCAGACCAAATAGTTATGTTTAATGTTAGAAAATATCATTTTCTTTTCCAACAGAACATACACTATTTACGATTTCTCATTTCTACTTCAAGTTGTTTAGATGGCAATATTACATTTATATTGTTCACAATAAACATAACGGGTTGTTTCCCCTGTGAAGTAAACAATGATGTTTGCTAGAACAATATTATCTACAACTTTCATTTTCCAATTCTTCAAGCAAGCCAAGTGACTTCTCAAACAATCATATAGCCCTATTTATACATAAAATAGAATATCTAATATTCAAATTTTAAACAACTCTCAACCCTGAGAATCAATGAAAAACTTATTCTTGTAAGGAATCCAAGCTTGTCGAGGTAAAGTATTTAGACATTAACAAGACATGGAAGCTTTCGATTTCTAGCAGAAATCATACCTTTTGAGTTATACGTTCATTCTCATATCACTCTATTCGACCATTTATATTGGTCTGTGCATTCTTCCACTAACAATATTAAGCACAAGATTTGTGCAATAAGACATGCAAATTTCACTTTAAAATTTTGACATGCACGATTCTAGGCATTAAGGCATTAAGGCAATCAGTCCTTCAATCTTTCAAATCGAACCCTTCTTGGGCTTTATGGATTTAAGCAAAGATTTTACCACCTTTCCTCTTGAAAGAGGCAACATCTTATTACAGATGATGCGATTTAAGCCTTGGTTAAAATAGCCATATATCGGCCCAGCCGATATGATGAATGCACTACAAACAAATAACAAAACATGGGGTGAATACCCTTGTTTTAGGGATCGGTGATCAATCATCCATGTAAAAACATCATAAACAAATGCAGGGGGTTCGAAATTAGAGATTCCCAATAGCCATCACGTGGCTGGCACAAAGGTGCAATCTAAGAATAGACATACTTAGAGATTCTAGACTCGACCTAGCTATGATAGCTAGCCGCTAGGCTTACAAAATAAAACTCATATATCCCTAGTATTAAGTCGGGTGACCCAAAGATAATGGTCGATCCCATACACACAATCTCGGATCAAGCCAAGTTCTTCAACGAAATCACATGTTATATGGAAATAAAGAAAATCAATAAAATGAAGGCTATCGTTCATACAATAATAGAGCTACAAAGGAAAGCGAGTATTTCCTTCTATGAATTCGACTTACCTGATTAATCAATGCTTGTGAGGGTACCCATGATCACACTTTTTGCTTTTTCCTTCAAAAATCAGCTTTCTTCGCCCCTCTGTTCAGTAATCTAGAATGGACAAAAATGGCAACATATTCCTCCTCTTGTATGCCACTAGCGGAGGCATTATGCCTTACCGCTGCCCACTACAAATTCGAATATTTCCATTATTATTATGGCAGGCCACATCCTACACAATCTTCTTTGATTTCTTAATAGTCTGATATTTAGAACATTATCAGTTATCAAATTGAATTTGATATTAAATTTTGAATATGAAATCGTATATATGTATATGTATGTACATATATACGTAATACACTCACACATATTTGTTTCAATATGCATTTAAATAGTTCTTTCTTATATATATATATATATATATATATAGAGAAAGTTGTTTAGAAAGAGTAGAGATACTGAAAAGAGTGAGACAACTATTTATATGTGATATGAATGACCGAATAAAATGATGATAAGCCATCTCTAAACAAGACTATATATATATATATATGAATTATATATATAAGCATTCATATACAAGTTGTTTGTTTAGGAATGACTTGTAAATTCCGTATACTATCATTTAAGGTAAGGAACTTCAATTTTCATTTTGAGCATTTTATATATATATATATATATATGATTTTTCTTTACAATGCTTGCTTTTGTTCAAATCACAAAGTTTGAATAGACAATTTAATCTACAAACCATTTATTTGCAAACTCTGAAACAATTCAATTCAAGAAATTACGCCATCTTATATGTGCAAATCTGTCAAATGCAAGTCATCATGTCATTTGTGGTGTGTGCACCTAGATTCCAACTGGCTTACCATTTGATCCGACTAAACAATCCTACTTTAATTGTGTTCTCGTCCTTCAAATCCCACTTTGCAATTGTATACACTAACTCTGCAAAAGCTGATCAACAATTCACCCTTTGATTATTATAAAATGCATTTGAAACTCACAAAGTCAACATCAATCAACTCCTTTCATTCAATTTCGAATATTCCAGAATCTCCATTTAATATTTAATTGAATTTCATCAATAATTCAATTTTTTTTATTTAAATAAATATGCAATAAAATTGGGTTATGACACTTCAAGATTTAATGCTCCTCTCCAAATTTGCAAAAAATAGTTAGCCTTTCATATAAAAAGTAAAGTCAGTAAATGATTAGAAGGTAAACCAGATTGAAAATTAAAAGTACACATAAAAATTTCACTCTATTTTACCTTGCAATAGCGTCGCTCTGGTAAATTTCAATAGCGTCACTCTGCCTTTGAATCTAGAAATCATGAAAAACTCAAGCAAAATTTGTCAAATTCAGTTAGTTCTGCCCTCCTAGTGCCTGAATTTGAGCATGATCATAACTTAAGCTAAACCTACTAGATCCATACTAAATAAACCAAGATTTATCTTGCTGAGTCAAACTCCCAATGAAATACATGAAAACATCAAATAAAGAATTAATTTAAACATAAACAAACAAGAAATGCTTAAAGGAAATTGATCTAATGACTCAAACCTCATCCCATTGGGGGACTGGTGTTGCATTGATGTGGAATGTTAGCCATTTCCCAACCCCTTAGTTGAAACAATCTTTTAAACGGATTCCATTGATGAAGGTAAGCTAAAATGGATGCAAAACTATGCTAAAATGATGCTAAACGTTAAAATGCTAAATGCTAATGGAGATGGATCTAAAATTTGGTATAGTCTAGTTGCTCTAAATGAAAGTGGATCCATTTCTCATAGAAATGAAGAGTATTTATAGGAGAAATGATTGAATCAATGGTTAAGATTGATTTGATCAATCAATGGATGAGAAGCAATGAGAGGAGAAGGCATGGATCAAGGATTCCCATCAAGGGATGAGAATGCAAGTTGAAAAGGATCAAGGATTTAATCAATGGTTCTCATTGATTCAAAGAAGCACACTTCCTAAAAAATAGGAAGTTGTTAGAAGATATTTCCCATTTTGGAGGAGTGCAAAAGGAGGAATACTCCACACCATCTCTATGCAAGAATTAGTCAATTGCTAAATGGCCTATCATAATTCTAAAAAGACGGAGAAAATAGGAATAATGAAATTTGGGGAAGAAGAATCCTATTTAATTAGTGACAAATGATACTTTACCCAACTTAATGAAACACTTTGTGAATCAAATGAGCTTTTATGGTTTTAATTTAAGTAATCAGCCATCCAACACCAAATAGACATGAAAATTAGTGTGTGGAAGGGATTTAATTAACCTAATTGGAACCCATCACGACACAAATGTTCTGAGGAATTTAATTTGCTGTTTTATGATTATTTAATTAAAATAAATAAAGAGGTGATTCATAAGACAAAAATGGTGTTAGTGAATCAATTGAGGCGCAACATTAACGTGTTGACAATTTTAAGTGTCTACAACAATATTTATAGTTAGATAGATAGATAGGTATACATGTAGATATATAGATAGATCGATATGTACTCATATATATATATATATATATATATATATATATAATGTTTGACACTTAGCCAACATGGGAGAGTACCCATAGTGGAGCACCCTACCAATAAATAAATAAAATAGTTGCCACATCAGACAACCCTTCATGGACCTGCCAATTTTGTTTTTGTTTGGTTGGACTATCTATACCACGTGTTACACTCCAATTGGTCCAACATGTTCACGATGTACCCATTTCAATGGTTGACCATCTTTCATTCAAACAATTATGTCGTCTTTCATTTTGTAAACTTTATATATATATAGAGGGGGAGAGAGAGAGAGAGAGAGAGGAGGGTATATAAATAGATATTTAATCTAGTTTTCCCAAAGTTCCAAAGTGACATATAATTTCATTTGGTTTAATTAGTACATAAGAACATTCTTTAAATATGGAAAATATAGCTAACTTAAAGAATAATTTTCTTTCATCCATTTGTATGCTTAGGTATATGCTTATGTATGTGTGTTTAGGCATATGCATGTATGTTTCATTATTTAACTCGTATAGATAGATATATAGTTACATTTATATTACATTTATATGCATGTATGTTTCATTATTTAACTCATATAGATAGATATATAGTTATATTTAACTCCAAAATGACATTTATAATTTGATTTCGTTTACTTATTCCATAATAGCATTCTTTAAATATGGCAGACATAGACAACACAAACTAATTTTCTTTCATTCATTTGTGTGTTTAGGTATATGTTTGTATGTATGTGTGTTTAGGAATATGCATGTATATTTAATTCTTTAACTCATATAAATAGATAGATAAATACATATATCACATTGCCAAATTCAATAATGTTTTCCCAAAGTTAACTTTGTTTTTTTTTTTGCTCTAAAGTGACATATAATTTGATTTGGTTTACTTAGTCCATAAGAACATTCTTTAAATATGCCAAACATAGATAACTCAGACTAACTTTCTTTCATCCATTTATATGATTAGGTATATGTTTTTATGTATTTGTGTTTAGGTGTATGTATGAATGTTTCATTATTTCAGCCACATAGATAGATATAATATACATATACATAGATACACCCAACTACATATATATAGATAGATATATAAATAGATATATTTTTATATGGATATATCTAGATAGATAGATAGATAGTTAATTCTCTATATAGAAAGGCAAATGGATATATATTGATACATAGACAAATAGATATATAGATTGATATATAGACAAATAGGTATATAGATAAATCTTTATATAGAAAGATATATCTATGTTGCATTTTGGTCTTCATTTCGGTCATATATAAATTTGGTTCGACGGTTAGGGAAATCCTTACTTATTTCATTTTGTAACTCGTACATATATAGACAAATGTATATCGCTTTGCAAAACTCAATATTGTTTTCCCAAAGTGAAATTAGTTTATTAACTATATGATGACATATCTAAATTGATTTGGTTTATTTAGCCCATAATAATTTTTTAAAAATATGGTAGATGTAATCAAAAGCATCAAGTTTCCACAATCCACGATAAATATCAAGTGAGCTATTTTTGGATTAAAACTGTGTCAATTTTTTATATCAACGTTTCAGATCATACTCCATGATCCATCATCAAGATGATATGGTAAATATAGTTAACTCAGACTATTTTTCTTATGTGCAACTTCATATTTATGTAATATGTGTATGTACGAATGTGTGTTTAGGTGTATGTATGTATATGTGCATATGGGTATGACTACATGTATCTATGTGTGTATGTATGTATATATATACATACATATATACATACATACATATATAAGAAGAGGGTACATATATATATATGAGAAAGTATATGAGCATATATATATATATGTATATGAGCATATATATATATATATATATACATATACATATGTATATATATATAATGTATGTAATAAAGTGTGGTTGTATAGCATTACGTATACACATATGTATATAGGTATGTATGTATATATATATATATATACATATTTTAAATATTTTTAGTATATAAGAATGCCATGTCCTACACAATTAAGAGTGATAGTCATTCATAGTTGTAGATTAATTTCAAGCATTTGTAATTTGAATAAAGTGCCCACAAAACAACATAACACTCATCCTAACTGAAATGAATAACAAAAAGAAAGAGAGGGATGAAAGAAAATGCATAAGTGGATGTTGTTGTAAATGCCTAACTATTTTATATTATATAAATGATGTTGCTAATGTTGTCTACATGCCTATCTATTGTAAACGGTGTTAATATTGTACATTATTGTTATGAAATGCCTATCTTTTTTATACACGTTAACCTATAGATATTTGGGGTTTTTAAGTTATACTATTTGTGCTCGTGAATGCATATATGTTTTATATGATATAATTGTTATGATCGGTGTGTTGTAAGTGCATGACCTATAAGGTTCCCAGTTATATAAATGCACAAATGAGGTTGTCTTATTGCGATGTAAATGTTGTTAGCAATGCACTGCATTTGCATATGAACGAAATGTGCAAGGTTTTGGAGCATTAAATGATATGAGGCCTTGGAATTACATGCCATTTAGGCAGAGTAAATGGGAAGGGACATGTAGTGCATGTTGATGGATTTAAGAGACTTAGGGGGTGGCATGCAATTAATGCAATGAATTAGATGCTGAGGGTGGCGAGGTATTCAATTGCCATGCGTCCATCCAACCCATTGCTAGCTCCCCTCCACACAACATCTAAAGGTGGACCCAAATGATGATCGGTCAATCCTCCAAATGGGCAAGTCATTAACACGTTGGACCAACTGGAGCATAACACATGGAAAATTCAAACCAACTAGCTAAATTTAAATTAAAAGGTTGCCAATAATTGAACATACTTGCAAGGTCAATTTTTTTAAAAAAATATAAACATATTTATAACATAATTTTGTAGTCCCCAATATACACAATAAAACTAGCCAAAAAAGGATTAAGTTGTAGGTTTGGTACTTCCCAACCACAAACATAATCTTGTAGTCTCCAACGTACATAACAAAACTAGCCAAAAAAATATGGACTTGTAGGGTTGGTCACTCCCAAACTTAATCAAACTAGTCAGGAAAAGCATTTGGACGTATGTTCTCATCCTGTGCCACTACATTTTGAGTTGTGGTTACATGATTTGGATTTGGATTTGGATTTGGAAATTGACTGCAACTTACATGTGGTGGGGTGAGTGCTGAACAATTCATTCCAACAGAAAATTGAGGGATACGATGTTCTTCTCGATTGGATGTTTGACTTAAAAATTGAGTGTAACTTACATGTGATGGGTTGAGAGTCAAAAAAATAGTACCAACAAAAAATTGAGGGATGTTTATGTTCAATAATTCTAAAAAATAAAGCATGATTCTCTGGTAATGGGTTCGTAGGACTACTTAATTGTCTTTCTCATTGCAATGCTCTATGGGCCACCTCGATCTCTCTTTCCTTTCTATCTCGTTCCTTTTGAATCCTCTCATGCTCCCTCTTTCGCTCTCTTTCTTGCGTTTCGCAGTTATGTATCTTTGAATTTTATTTCTCAACTTTCCCTTGCTCGCCTTAACTCCGTCCTTTCATAATTTGCCAGTCTTTTCTTTCAGATACTTTTGATTTCTTTTCATTTTATTCTGTTTTCTTTTTCTTTTGCTCCTCTATTAGGGAGAGTCAGCCATAATCATCAATTGTTGAGGGCTGCTCGAACTCAGCAATTCATTATCAATAGAATTCTTAGTTCTTTTAATGACAGTGTACACAAGCAACTTCAAGAATTTACTAATTGTCGAAATTGATTAGGATTCCATTGTTTCACTTGGGATTCAATGTTCTCCTTAGCTTCCTTTCCAATAACTTGTGTTTCTTACTAAGTTTGCATAGTAATGTACCATTTCAGGTATCAAAAATGTGGCAGGTGGAGATGGGAATGAAAAAGTTCTTTGCTCTTCTTGGCATCGTAAGCCAATACCCAAATTGATAGCTCCCTCCACCAACCAAGATAGTTGGCTAGGCTATAAGGGAAGACTATGATTGTCATTAAATTCCTCCTTGCAGCCTCTCCACCGTATCGTAGGATTGTTGATCCAAATTGTAGAAACTACAATTGAACGGATGGATAACTGACATCTTTGCTCGTTATTATGCCCGGCGGTTTTGTTATATCATGATAGCCAATAATCAGTGGGTTGGTGCAATGCCTAATCAGACCTGGGATGACCTACACTGTAAAATATCCTCAACTATATTGAATTGAAGTCGTGCAGCTCTGGAGCACATATCTTATTGCAGGGCGACATTTACTGATTGGGGGAGCCATATCCCATCCTTTTGAACTACTCTGAATATTTAAGAGCTAATGCTTGTTTTCTAGCTCTACCAATTGTTCCCTCCTAATTTCTATGTCTGGGTACCTAGCCAACCATGTAGCTCATTTAGATTTGAAGTATGTTTTGAATGGTCAGAACACACTCACATCTAGTGATTGTAGTTTGTACGACGTGTGTGCGAGAAATGTTAGTAGATCAATGTCTAACCTCCTTTCCTCTTGGATGGTTTTCACTGCAACATGGCTACTATGGACATAAAAACTAAGAAGGTTCCTGTTAGTGGGTGACACACCTCCACAAACTGATTGTACAAAGTGGTGCAACCGGTTCATGAAAAACTCTTTTTTCATCCAAGCGTGCGACTAGGTTGCTATACAAGCACTTGGTTCACAACTTGCAATGTAAATTTTTTAGCTACTTCTTTTCCTTTGACAAGCAAAACCCTAGTATGCTTTGACCAACTACATTAACACAAAAAAGAATTGTAATCCATTCACCGACTCCTAAGAATCATGTATGAGGTGCTCTTGCTACCTCTTCTTACCAACACTCTTGTTGCACCATTTCTTCTTGATTGAATACCTGTTTCATCGCAATTCCATATTCTACGAGGACCATACTAATTAGCATCATACATCATGGATAGTGTATTGTCTCAAGTTGAGTTCCTTGTCCTTGTCAAAGCCTTCAATTGTGCACAATGTGAGTTCTCGATGGCTCCTCTTAAATCCATTCCACCACGACTTACCAAGTAGCCCATCCTTGAAAGGGTTGGGTCTAGATTGGAAAATTTGTGCAACATCTTCCTTGAGATTGATAATCTAAAGGCCATGGATGATTGTTGCCAATTTTTTGCACCAATCAATGACAAGAGCCTCCTCATCTTCTGCGAGGACAGTTGGAGGACCTTTCTTGGAAGTGGATGTAAGCCCACCTAACTAGTTCCAATGAGTTTTGTAGTTGGGATTATCCATTTTTTGGCAATAGCCCTTGTTGACATCCCACTGTACTCAACATCTTGAAGAGCCCCAATCATGTCCTCTGTCAACTACTCCCATTCTCCTGTTGTTGTTCTTGGCCTTCTTGCAAGTGCACTAACCCCCACAACTACCTCAACAGGTTGAGGGTTGTTGTCCACTTGCACAAGAGGTTCTTCTTCAAAGGGGAATGTAACCCCTCTTTTATGTGCAAGCAACCTTGTCATGGCTCTCTTCTTGCTTGGCCTA